>CAKNXH010000172.1:309179-320214 GCA_932178445.1 Andricus quercusramuli | reverse complement strand
AAAATCTTGAAATCTCGTCAAATTACCAAAGTCAATTGGAAATGCCTTGGGATTTTACAAAATTTTCCATAATATTGAAAGTCCTTTAAAATATCTTGAAACTCAAAAATTGATAGTAATTAAATAGGTTACTCATCTTAAAAAGTTGGCCAAATTATTCCGCTCTGGAACACGCCTCTTGTTTTCGAGGATCTCTACTAAAATCTCCTTAGTTTTGAAATTGCACTTTTAGTTTCGCGGCTTAGAGTAATTTTTATGAAAATGACTTTAGATGTCTTTTAAGGAGATATAATTCAAAAGAAGAATAGTCACAGATACGAATTGATATTTGTTCCTTCTAGCCTCAACTCAGACGCGTCTTTACGTACCGAAAATGATTTTCATATCTCAAGGATTATTATTAATATGAACTTTCCTTTCATCAGACTAAGTTTTATGCTTTGTCATTGAATTTTCACTTTTCGTAAGGAAACTGTACAGAAAACAAAACAGTTGACTACAAAGAGTCCCGGAAAAACAGCGAGTGTGGACGTTGGAGAGAGATCCTTCTCGCCGGTTCAAATTAGAATCCAAGGGACCTTAGGGAGAATCTTGTGAATGTCTTGAGTTTCAACAGAATATTCTTATTAACTGTCTGTTCAGTCAGTAAGTGCGGAAATATCATTATTTGCTTATTAAATTTGTTCAGTTCATTCATGAAATCTAGATTAGAAATATTTGAAAATTTGTGTCGACTCTCTATAAATCTTTAAATCCATCTTACCTCTGATATTCTTAAATCCTCGTCCAATAGTGGGATAATTAAAAATAGAACACAACCAATCCTTCGGATTTATATATAGATCCCTTTCGTGCCAGATTTCAGTTGGAATGAGATAATCTAATATTCTCCACTTTAAAAATAGATTTCTGGTAGCAAGAATGAGAAAATCTTTTTAGAACAATTATATCTCAATTTATCAGTTTTTAAAAATCTATTGTTTGATTGTCTGTAACCATTGATTGATTGATGCGAAGAATTATTTATATTTCAAAATGTGTTGAATGAAATAGAAAGAACCTTTAATTACTATCTGACTAATTGTTTCGAGGAGTCCATTACGGCGAGAGGTAATTTAATGGTTGGAAAGTTAGGAGACTGAGTTTGAATAGCGACAAGCACAAACAGTTTTGGTTTTCGTGTGGTTGATCGTTCCTCACTGTAATTTTCCAAGCGTCACAAAGAGCTATTCCTAAATCTTTCAGTATTGTCGTCTTGACCACGGCGAAAGCGTAAGTCTACCAATGATCGGAAGTGTACAAAAGAGCTAGTATCTTAAAGAATTCATGGGTGATTGCCAAAGTTTACTATTTTGGACAATGAGTCTTTTAAAAATAACAAAAAATTTAAAAAACTGTGAAATATTTATAAAAAAATAAAGGTCACCCAAGAGAGTATGAAAATATAAAACTAAGAAATCAAGGTATGTATCTGTAATGGATATGAATTTTACACGTTGATAAAAGTCGCATGACAGGACATGTGACCATAATAAAATAAAAAAATTTCAAACATTTTTTTGAAATGTATGCATAAAAGACAAACATATTTCAAAATACGGAAAAAATGATCATTTTCACGATTTATTTAATTTTGAATTCAGCGTTTCAAAATATCCTTTTTTCCTACAGTATAATAAATGAATGATTGGGACATGAAGTGGTAAACATATTTGGTCACTTTTGAAGGTATGAAAATCCATGTGTCGGCGATATAGCTAGCTATTTTAGCACCAAAAATTACTTTTTTTCTTATATAATTTAGTTTTCTCACATACTATTCTTACATTTCATTCTTACTTCTAAATTAATTTCCAGGTGGATTTAGAATATCAATTTATTCACTAGAATTCTATCAGAGCTTCAATGAGGAAGGTGTAGTTTTATGAAATGAAGGATTCTGATGAATGATCCTAATTAAGAAAATCAATTCTGACGGGGCAACTTTAGTACTAAGAAATAATGTTGAGATATTCAAACTTTTATTTATTCAAATGTAGACTTTCAAAATTTTAGGTTAAAAACCTTTTTGAGAATTTTAAAGGGTTTCAAGAGAATTAAACAATTTTCTTAAGATTTCTAGGAAAGTTTCTAATGATGTTTTATTTTGAAAACTAGTTTTAGGGGAATATTTAAAAACACTTCATAAGATTCCCAAAATTATCAAAAAATAATTAGGAAGAACTTTAAGCAATTCTTTTCATTACGAAGAATTTTTTGTAAGTTTAGGTAAAATTCTAAATATTTGAAAAGATATTTAGAAGGTTTAGAAGGTTTGAAAAAATTTTGATTGTGAACATTTAAAAAAATGAGAATGTACAAGTTTTGAGAGAATATTATTCAAAAACATTTCCAAAGATTTCCAAAATTGCCAACAAAGAATATGAAAGATTTCAAATCATTATTTTTAACTATGCAGAATTTAAAAAATAATTATAAGAAATATTGATTAGCATTTCGAACTCGAAAGTTCATTGCCTCACTACCCGATTCGGGTAGTGTTTCTAGGTGGATAAATACTACCAGTGTGGGTCCACCACACCCACGACGGGTCAACAACACGCAGTATTCCCCGAACGGTCACCCATCCAAGTAATAACCGCGCCCAACACTGCTTAACTTCAGTGATCTAACGGGAACTGATGTTTTCAGCGTGGTATCGCCGTTGACAAATTTTTTTAAAAATGAGGTAAAATTGAAAATATTTGAAACCATATTTAGAAGGTTTTAAATTACGACTTTTTTATTTTGAGAAATTAATTTTCAAGAAAAACTGAAAAGATTTCAAAACATTCAAATGATTTCTTATAATTTCGAGAAAGCATGTAGAAGATTTTTGGGCAAAATTAACAAAAAATCAAAGTGAGTTTGAGATACATTTATAAGTGATAAAAATATTCAAAAATAATTCATAACTAATGAAGATTTAAAAAAAAATTATAAATATAGATTTTCAAAGAATAAATAAAAGGAGAATGAAAAAGTGTTCTCATTATTTCGTGGACAATTTAAAATGATTTTTCAGTTTGAAAGTCTAATTTTAAAATAATGTTCAAAAATATATTAAAATTTTCCAAAAAATAATCTTGACGATTTGACTGAAACTTTTTTAAGCAAAATATTTTTAAATTTGACGAAAAATTTTAAACATTTTGAAAGATATTTCAAAATTTCAGAGGTTTTAAAAGGATTCAGAACTGATGAAAAGTTTGCACAGTTTGAAAACAAATTGTTTCAAAAACGTAGATGTTCGAAGATTTCGAAAGAAAATAAGCTTAAGAATTTCGAAAGGTTGAATCCCTCCTACGAAAATAAAAAATTCCTGGGAAGTTTCCAAATAATTTTCTATTTTGAAAATGTATCTGTTTAATCAATGATGAATATAAATAATTTAATCAATAGGAATCAACTATCAAAAAATCATTGGAGCCAAATCACATTCCGCCATGAAAACTGCCGTGAGCAGATGCCGTGTTATACTTTATGGTGCTTGCCGAAGCCCTAGATATATTTTTATTAATACGCATTAATTTTTTTTCTCTGATAAGAACAAATTTGGGAAAGAAGGGATAAATATGAAAATTAGAGAGAAAAATTTCCACGCATTTTTGGACCACCCTACTTTCCATTCTCATTTCCGAATTGATTTCTAGCAGGATATAAAATACCAATTCATTAACTAGATTTCGATGAGAGCTTCAATGAGTAAGGTATAATTATATAAAATAAAGGAATCTGATAAATGGTCCTAATTGAGGAAATTAATTCTGGCAGGGGTACTTGAGTACTTTTGACCTCCATTTTTCACGATTTGTACCTGTAATCGACAGTGACTCTGGCAGGAAAAAGTATCGGTAGCGAGAGAGCATGGCCGTTTATCACATTAATGAATAACGAGAGAGGTAAAAAGCCAATGAGAAGGATGCCTGATCCGGGACTCAATAGAGTCTCGGCAGAAAGGTTTTCCTCTTATTTGGATTTATGAATCTCTTCTGTTTCTCTTCTGCGTCTTCGCCCTTCTGCGATAAAGTAAAATTCGCTTGGAAAAGGATTTTTGTTTCGATCAAATTAATTCTGATTTATGGCAGTTTACTGCTGATCCAAAGCTTTCAGAGTTCCTTTCGTATCTTTATTTAATTTTTATTCATTGCAGGCGCTCTGCCTAACAATTTATCTTCTCACTTCAGAGAACTGAGAATCGTTCTATTTATCTGCATGATGATAGTTTCATGGAACTTATTTATTTTTTACCCAGGCTGAACAACTTTTGCATAATCTATCGTCAGTTTATGCATGAGCGGAAAATTATAAGTAATCCATAAAAAATATATGTGTTAGTGCATTGCAAAATATATATTTCGACGTGAATAAGATTTATTTCTAAACGTAAACTTTTTCACTTCATTTCAAAATATTTGGAAAAAGAATCCAAACAATTTTCAGGAAAACTGATTTATTTTAAGGGATATTTAAAAGTTTTAAAAAGATCAGAAAATAAAAGAATCTAAAAAAATTTTAAAAAAAAGGAATAATCTGGAAGATTTTAGGACATTTTTTTTTATTTTGCAGGATTTACATTATTTGTTAGAGAAATTGAATAATTTTCAAAAATATTCAAAAGCTTTAGTATTTTCGAGAAGATACGAGGATAATTTGAATATTAGGAAGATTTCAGGAAAATCTGAACAAAATGTAGAATTTTTAAGATTTAGAAAAAAAGCTTTTTAAGGAATTCGAAAGGTTTCAAGAGAATCAAAAAATTTCTCTCAAGATTCCTGCGAATGTTTCAAATTACTTTTTACTTTGAAAAATTAATGTTAAATTTTTTTTTAATTTTAAAAAATTGCAAATAATTTCATAAAGTTTCTAAAAGAAATTGCAGCAAATTTGAAAACCAAATTGTCCAATTTTACGAAATTTCAAAAAACCTTCGAGTAAGTGTAAGAGATATTTCGAAGTTTCGGAAAGATTCAAAATTATTAAAAACTTGTTGAAATTTCAAAAAAAAAAAATTTGAATGTAGATGTTTAAGCATTAGAAAAAAAATTGAAAGCTTTTTAAAAATGTTGAAGTGTTTAAAAATAATGAATAAATTGTTTTTGGACTACTAGGAAAACTTACAACAATTTTTCGTTTTGAAAAATGAATCTTGAGAGAATATTTGAAAATATTTCCAAATTTGTGAAAAAGTAATCCGAAAGAATTTCAAGAAATTTTTTTAATCAAGCAGATTTTTTTCAATTTCAGGAAAAACTCGAAATTTTTTTAAAGATATTTAGAAGGTTTCAGAAACTTTGAAGGAATAAAAAAATATTCAAAAACTTCTAAGGATTTCGAAAGCGTATTTAAAAAGTATGGATTTTTCATTTTGAAAAATTAATTTTTAAGGGAAATTGGTGTAGATTTTTCAAGATTTTGAAAAAATGAAAAAAGAACAAATTTTCTTATCTTTTTTAGGCAAATTTGAAATTGTTTCCAACTTAAAAACTGAATTTTAAGATAATATTTTAAAAGAATTCCAAATTTGGCCAAAAGATTCTTGAAGATTTGAAGGCAATTTTTTAATTATGCAAAGTCTTTTCAAATCTTACGAGAATTTGAAACATTTAAAAAGATATTTGGAAGTTTTAGAAGTTTTTAAAAGATTTATATCTAATTGGAAACTTGCGTGGATTAAAAAAATAGTTTAAAATAGTGTAGATTTGTAAAGAATTTGAAAGAAAAGAAGTTTTCGAAAATTTTGAAAGGTTGAAGCCTTCCTGAGAAAATAAAAAATGCCTGAAGAATTTTCAAATAATTTTGTAGTTTGAAAAATTAATTAATAAGTAAGTTTAAAAATATTTCAAAAGATGTTTAAAGATTTCTAGAGGCGAAAAAGGATCTGAAAGATTGTGAGAAAATTATTTTAATTTTGAAAGATTGTTTTGAATTTTAGGAAAAATTCAAGTTGATTCAAAAGATATTAAGTTATTTCAGAAGTTTTGAAGAGATTCACAATACTTTGAAACTGGAAAAGATTTCCGAATGTTTATAAAATATTTTCAATTTTTTTGGAAACTTCTGAAAGTCCTAAATATATTTAAAACTGACTTCACATTTTCCTAATATTTTGTAAAAGTTCTGTGAAATAAAAGTATTTTCTTTACAATCTTCTTAGTCCTTTTATGATAAATCGGAAATCTTCGAAAATATGTTTGAAAGTTCCCAAGAATGTTTGGAAAATTATATTTATATATGAGTTTGAAAACAATCTGATAATACGGATTTTCCTGTTCTCAAATCTCGGAATCTAACTATAGCTCGAATTCATGTGTTAAAATACTTTTGACCAATAAATAGTAATTCCAAATATTTATTTTGTATTGAAAATTAATTTTCCCCTCGAACTGAAAAATTATACTCGCGCAAAGTGTAACAATTGGTGATGATATTTAAAATAAAAACTTAAGGATTTTTTGAGATTATATTTGAAGGACTTCCCAACTTGAATGATTATAAAAATAGTTAATGAGGAAGTCTTCCACTAATAACAAGTTTAGAGTTGAGCATGATTCATTCTACTATTTTTTTGTGGATACTATTTACACTCCCAGGTGAACTTTATGTGGAGTCAGACAAGAGACAAGTGGACCAAAGGGGAAAATGAAAGGTTTCTCTTCATTCTACCAGAACCCACTTTTTATTTGGGCTAACGTTTTGGAACATGAGGCAAAATTTTATGTGAGTCAATGTTCTGTCAAGAGATGAGAGGTGAAAAGCAAAAGTCAGTTTATACTTTCTGACTATAAGTATAATCTTAAACCTATCTTACAGTCGAAAAATATATGATTTTTGTACTGATTCATTCAAAAACTTTTTGGAAATTGTGATGAAAGCTTAAAATAGTTTTATCAACAAAATTCAGTAAAATAAAAAGAAAGAAAGTCTATTAGGAGTGGAATTTTCAACGAAGTAATTCAACTTTAAACAAAATAGTTGAATGCTTTACCAAATATTTGAATTTGTACGTACAACGATGAATTTCCAACCAAGAAGATTAGTTTTCGATCAAAAGTCGAATTTTGAACAAAATACGTAAATCTTCAACCATATAGTTAAACTATCAACTGAAGAAGATAAGCTTTTAAATAAAAATATAACAATTGAATTTACTGTTAAAAAACTTATTTTCGACAACATTAAAAAAAAACGAACTATCAGCCAGTTGAATCCAACAAGAAAAGAGATAATTTTAACAAAGTGGTGGAATTCTTAATGAAGTAGACCAATTTTCACAAACTAGATTAAATTTCGGTTGAATTCGAACAAAAAAAGAAGAATTTTCAGTTGAAAAAAACTAACCGTACAAAAGAATAAACAAATTTTCAACCAGTTAAGTTCGAATAAAATATACGAATTTTCAACAAAATAGTTGCATCCTTAACAGAAATGATGAATTTTCAACAAGAAATATTAATTTTTTACCCAACTAGCCAAATGTTGATCAAAATACCTGAATTTTCGACCAAAGAGTTAAGTACTCAACATATAATTTTCAACTAGAAAGAATGAATTTTCAATCCAGAGGACTCATTTTGTACCAGAAAGACTCATTTTCTACGAAAAAAGATGAATTCTCGATAAAGCAAATCCAATTTAAAACATCAATTTTCAACCAAAAGTAGAAGAGTTACATTTCTAGTGAACAAATTTAATTCTTAACCAAAGAAAAAAAAGAAGAAATACATGAATTTTCAATTAGAGAAGGTCAATTTTCAACCAAAAGTTGAATCAGCTAAGCGCCAAAGTTAACAAATTTAGAAAAATAAATGTTAATTGGTTACAAAAATTAAATCTCATGTATTGAAAAAAATCAACAAAATAGTTACAATTTCAGAAGAAGACATGAATTCGAAGCTGAAATAATGGATTGAGAAAAATGAAATGTCAGCAAAAGTGTTCCATCCAAACGACCATTTTTGAACCCAGAAGATTTTTTTTAATAGAATAAATAAAGTTTCATACAAGGAGATGAATCTGCGACCAGGAAAAAATGAAGTTTCTACCAAAAGACATGAATTTCCATCAAAATACGTTAATTTTCAACTATAAAAGATAAATTTTCCATTAAAAATATAAATTTCAAACAGAAATTGGAATAGTTAGATTGTTAGTTAGAAAAATGTATCCTTGTCAAAAAAAAAAGGAATTTCCAACAAAATAATTACATTTTCAACAAAAGGGAAGAAGTTTTGTCTAAAATGATGAAACTTCACGAAACAAATTTTCAACAAAAGATCTCAAAAGGAAAGATGATTTTTTAAGCCACAAGATTAATTTTCTGAAAATGGAATAGTTCAATTTTCAACCAAGGAGATGAATCTACAGCCAAAAAATTTTGTTTAGCAAAGCACTTCAACTTTCAACGGAGTAGCGGAATTTCTGATTAAAAAATATGACTTTTTATCAAAATAGTTGTATTTTCAAAAAAATAATGAAATTTTCAACCAAACACTAGAATTTTCAACGCATCGAGGTGAATTCCGAACCAAAAATATAATAGTAGACTTTTCAACCAAAATCAGTTGACTTTTCTTAATGGATTCTATTAATTTAGCTCGCGTTTAAGTGGACAAAACGAGACAAAGGGGTGAAAGAGTATATTCCCTAAAGGCAGAGAAAAAAGAAGAACACTTTAAAATGTATCATTAGGAAACAGACTAAATGTTATTTGAGTTCAGAATGTTACTTCCACTGACCCGCCTTTGACCCCCCCTGTTAACAACCATAGTTTTTAGTGTGACTTCCTCCCCTCCTCAAATAGCTAACGTAGTTTATGGACGGCATCTGAAGGATGGCTTTCTAAACAATTTCAATACCGTAAGATTATTTAAAGTTTACATAACTTTGAAAGTAAATTAAAGAAAAAACCTAAACAGTCAAATTGTACAACAAAATTGCACAAGAAGGCTTAAAAAGAAGAATGTTGTTTAAAAAACCATTTTTTTAAACAAATATTTGAAAAATTCAATCTGTGCAACAAAATTGCACAGAACGAGTTAAAATGAGGGAAATATTTTCTCTCAATGACGTAGTGAACGGCTCATTGGAGACAGTTATATGACAATTGAAAAAAGAGAGAGAAGAGAGAAAAGAGGCAACCAAACCACCTGGCTCTCCTTTCTTTATTGTTTAGCCGTCTTTTTCATACTAGTAGGATCCAACATGTTTTGAGGCTACTTAGGCTTCCTCGTCAGTTACATTTTTATAGGAAACTAATACATCTTATCACGTACACGAAATAAATCCGAATGTAAAATCGACTTTATTAGCCGAAAGCACATAGAACACAGAAAGCAACGCACTAAATCGATTGAACTACCCGAAATATTCACACACCTGTATCTGCTTCACAAGAATGGAAGAAAATGGAATTCCGTTTGCACCAAAAATGTATACCCTGCTCACGCTGTCAAGCGAAAACTAAAGTGATCATTATCAGCGCAAATTACGCTCATGTCTACCAACCTGTCATACGACAAAATGGTTAAGCTGACACGCGCGCTGTCTCTGAGAAAAGCGAGGGTGCCGGCTCAACGCACAGTGCCGACTTAGGACCACTCTCCCCTACATATTTTTCAATTGTAAAAAATCAATCCCAAAAATTAAAGAATTTAAAACAAAATTAAAAAAAAAACTTTCATCAACATCATAATCAAGCAAACTTTAGAATTTATTTAATTGTTAATCAGTTTGAAGTATCTAATGAAAATGGAATCAAGGAAGCTTTAATTCAATCTATAAGGAAAACTTATCCTTTCGTCGTTTCAGACTTTAAATTCAATGAAAGATGAAAACTATTTTTTCAAAAATCATTTCTGATCACATTAGACAAAATTTGAATTTTATTCTTTTAAACACTCAGAGGAATGTCCTCTTGTGACAAAAGGATTTTTCCTGACGTGAATGGAATTTCCTCTCAAATTTAAGGTTGAGAGGATTTTTATTTGTCTCAACAGAAATCCTTTTGCAGAGAAAAATTTCCTTATGCGACTAACTTCACCTAATCTTGCAGCCACGTAATTCTGACTGTTTAAAATATAAATTTACGTCGTTCACAACAAAACAGGCATGAGGACGATGCTTTTGTTTTAAGTCAACTTTTTCTCTGAGTGAAATATATGCACTAATTTTAGAAGATTACTTTCTAGTTCAAAAACACAGCGCAAACCGTGAAGTGTCTCAATTCACCCTAAACATAAAAAAACAGTAAACACAGCTTCCTAGAAAAGAGATCGTGAAAGCCGAGTGTTAAAGAACCACTTCAATGTCAGTATTTAAAATGTTTCCTCAAATTTACAATACAAGTTTTTCACATTCTCATAGCAATAAGACACACCTACCATTTCAGTAATTTCCTTTTTTTTATTATTATTTTTGATTTTCTATAAAATATTCAAAATTTTATTTCGAATCTACGTCTTTAGGAACACTAGAGATAATTTTGATAATTAATGAAGTGAAATTCCTAAATGATTCAAAAATATTATAATTGTAGTATTATATACAAGTTATACTTGAGCCGCTGGATAGTGTAAGGGCATATAAAATTCACATGGCCGTTCCGGTTGGCCCCTGTTGTCTTGAAAATCGATTTCGAAAATTAAATTTTTGAAACATATGGCTTTGTAGAAAATTCCATGGCGCATCTTTTTTCCTCTTGTGAAAAAGTTGTATCTTTTACTGTTTCTGAAAGAAAGTGAAAAAACTGGATTTTGTGAAAAACAAAATTTAATAAATATTTTGACTTCAACTCGCTCTAAAAGACAAACTTTTGGATATTTTCACATTAAAATTAGAGGAGTTATGCTTGAAACTGTTTTAAAGATGATATGCTTATTTAAACTTCTCTAGTTTGTTACCAAAAAAAGCTGTTAATTTTTTTGTCAAGCAGTATCAAAATAATTTTACGGAACTTTCAAACGCTTCGTTTATCGAGGGAATTTTGAGTAAGCCC
>CAKNXH010000172.1:276269-309169 GCA_932178445.1 Andricus quercusramuli | reverse complement strand
GGGCTTACTCAAAATTCCCTCGATAAACGAAGCGTTTGAAAGTTCCGTAAAATTATTTTGATACTGCTTGACAAAAAAATTAACAGCTTTTTTTGGTAACAAACTAGAGAAGCTGCCGAGTTGAGTCGGCTGTTCGTTCCACGCATAGTTGCGTATGTCAGAATGCTCCACACCACCTCACTTCTTTCCACACTTAGCCAAAGACTTCCAAGATTTTGCACGAATGCTAGATTGCTGAGAAATTTCCAAGAGTTCCTTCAAGAGTTCTCTTAAGATTTCGCGGGCAGCAATATAAGATTTCTTAGTGAGTAGCCCCTCAGCTTATTCTGAGAAACTCCTTCTTCCCTGCGTGTTACTAGAAAGTGTGCAGAATGCAAACATCTATTCATCTTTTATTATTACAGTTTATTGCACCATTCTTACTATAAAGTGTACGAAACTCTCCACACATTGATGCGTGTCGGGCGACCAGTACGCTTACCCTATTGGGCTGAGATTTGAAGAATATTATTATGCTTGCAGTGGTAGGTTTATGGTATAATTTTGGATGCCCTGAGGAATTGAATGGCCGAAAGGAACTCTTGCGATGATCATCGTAGAGGGTTTACTGAGGAGAAAATCCTATAATATGGGGACTCGGAATGGTTGACAGCTGGTCATGTTGGATTAGCATCACCAATTCCGAATACGCAAGTAGACGTTTTGCATACGAGCTCTCTCAATGCTACGACGCTCGCCATATTTTACGTATATTTTATGCCCTTAAATAAAATATCACGAACATGGCTATGCTTTCTATTTCATGACTTCTATAAATTGTATCTTTTCTGAAATTTTACATTTGACTTTATTCTTCCGTTACAATATAAACTACTAGCTTTTCCTGCCTATGCAGAAATTTGTAAGAATATATACGAAAATATAATTGTTTTCATCTTTTAACGATTTTTTTCTACTTAGTTAATTGCAAACGTTACTTTCTTTGTATTAGATACAGTTATTTCCTGAGGGGCCGTTCATAAACTACGTTACCAATTTTTTTTTGTCGAGGGGGTCGGACAAGAAACTACGGGTTCAGTTAAAAAAATTAGTTTTCAACCAAAAAAGATGACTTTTTAACAAAATAGTTGCATTTTCAACAAAACAATTAAATTTTCAACCGAATAGTAGAATTTCGAACTAAATGAGATGAATTAAAAAAAAAAACGTTTAACAAAGAATAATTGGATTTCCTTATTGCGTTCTATTGGTTCAGTTCACATTGAATACAAGAAAGGGAAAGTTTTTTGGAAACACGAGAAAAATAAAATTCTTTAAAAAACGGGAAAACGATTATTGGACCACGTGTATTAGATATCATTGTTTCGTAAGGGGCTGGCCATAAACTACTTCGCAAATTTTCTTGGTCGAGAGGGGTCAGACAAAAAACTATGCTTAGTAACAGGGCTGAAGGGAGGGGTGATGGGACAGTGGAAGTAAAGTTATGAAGTTAGATAACGTTTAGTGCGTTTCCTGATGATACATTTTCACAAAGTTTGCGAATTCTATGGAAGACGGACCTGCAAGGGCATGCAGTTCGTACTATCTTAATTAGTTTGAAAATCACTGTCATATTTCATAATTCACATTCGTTGCCCTTTTTAAATAATTTCTCCTTTTTCCACCGTTTTTAAGAAGCTTTGTCTTTTTCCCCTTTTTCTCCCGAATCTAACAGGAAAATCCAACTATTTTTATGTTAGGAGTTAATTTTTATTTGATGGAAAGTCCATTATATTTTTCGTTCAGAAGTTATCTGGCTTAGTTGAAAATTCTACAATTTAGTTAAAAATGATCTATTTCCTGGTTAATTCACTTCATTGTTTAAATTTTACATTTTCAGGTTGGAAGTTCAACTGTTTTGTAGAAAATTCGTTTCTTTGGCCTGAAAATTGAACAATTTGATTAAAAATGATATTTTTATTTGGAAATTCAACTATTGGGTCGGAAATTAACTTTTTGTTGGAAATCATATTTTCGGGTTGAAAATTCCAAAAGTTGTTTGAAAATATAGGTATTTTGTCGGAAATTAATCAATTCTGGTTGAGGATTCAACTATGTTGTTGAAAATTCGTTCGTTTTGGTTGAATTTGACTGTTTTTGATTGCAAATTATAATATTTTCTAGTTAAAAGATCACCTATTACATGCTTCGTTAAAAATTAATCTATTTTGGTTGGGGATACAACTATTTTGTTGAAAATTGGTCTATTTTGATTGAATCCAACTATTTTCTGGTAAACTATCTTTATTGTTGGAAATTCATATTTTCAGGTTAAACATTTAACAAATTTTGTTACAAATGAAAGTATTCATTTGAAAAAACTGCTTGGTAGAAAATTAACTTTTTTGTTAAAAATTCAACTATTTGGTTAAAAATTCATGTAAGTTGTTGATAATTAATTTGTTATTAAGGATTTACCTTTTTTGTTGAGAATTTTCTCGTTTCGGTTGAATTCAACCATTTTTTATATTAAATTAAAATATTTTTCATTTAAAATATAAAATATTACATGTTTCCTTAAGAATTAATCTTTTCTGGTTTCTTCATTTTAGTTGAAAATTCAACTATTCGCCTGCAACTCTATTGTTGAAATTTCATATTTTTGGCTCGAGAATTAAATTGTTTTGTAAAAAATTCGACTTTTTGTCTTGGAGATTCAACAATGCTTAGATAATTCATTTTTAAATTTAACTTTGCGGGAATTAACTTTTTTAATGAAAATTCTAATTTTTAGGTTGTAGATCCATCTATTTGCTTGAAAATTAATGTCATTTGTTGAAAATTAGACCCTTTTGGTTCAGGACAAACTTTTTTTTTTAAATTAGTCTTGTTAGGTTGATTTCAACCGTTTTTTATTTTAAATTAAAACGTTCTTTGGTTAAAATCTTAAATATGAGGGGTTTCTTTGATAATTATTCATTTTGAGTAAAGATTCATTATTTTAGTTGAAAATTCAACTTCACACTTGCTGGTGAATCAATCATTTTTGGTTGAGAATTCAACTATTCAGTAGTTAATTCGTGTTTTTTTTTAAAGCAGTTTTATTGGATAGAAAAATAATCTTGCTTGTTGAAAATTCCTCTTTTTGGTTGAAAATTCAAATTTTTGTATTAAAAATTCAACGTTCGTCTAAAAAATTCGTCTTTTCAGCTTGCAAATTCAACTATGTGGTTGAAATTGCACGCATTTTGTTTGGGTTATCTCTTTTCGTCCCAAATGCAACTGTTTTGTTAAAAATCCGTCCTATTGGATTAAATATCCATCTTTTGATGAACAAAAGTGAAATACGTATTAAACCAAGGCTACGTTAGTATATCGGGCATGGGGGTATAAAAGTCCAAAAACGTTTACGTAGTTTATTGGCAGCCTATAAGTCAATTTTGAGTACGTCCTATTTAGCGACTATTATTATACACATAAGTGCATCGTGGTTATCATTACAATGATATTATGATGTCTTCAGGCGACTTGCAGCTTTCAGAGACATGGATTGGCTCTAAGCGTGATCAATCTGCGGGTTAGACGTTTATTTGTGAAAATTCCATATTCGTACCAACTGTACTATACGGTAGCGAGGCATGGACCTGTCAAGAAAAGGACAGGAGTAAAATCAACGCGATCGGCATGAAACCTCTGCGCATAATATACGGAAAAACACTGATGGATAAAGTCCGAAACGAGATAATCCTCAAAGAATGTGGTACAGGAGAGACGTTAGTTGACATATGGGAAAGAAATCAGTTAAGATGGTTCGGACATCTTGAAAGAATGAAAGATGAACGACTGACTAAGCAAGTATATAAAGGTAAAGTAAATGGCAGAATGCCCAGAGGTAGACCGCCGAAAGAATGGTTAGAATCTGTAAATGAGACATTAATCTGAAGAGACATAAGAAGTCTTAGGAACAGAAGAGCTTGCATGAAGAAATGCATGGACGTAAAGGAAGCTAGAGTAGTATGCCAGGACAGAAATGTGTGGCGACAAATAGTTTATAAACAGAGTGACAATAGAGTGAATGATGCCTGAAACAAAGACCTTGGATACTAATGGGCCCAAGTGGGGAACCATACATAACAATTTTGTGAGGCTCCTCACTTGGGGTGATCGCTAGAGAGATTGATCAGCAACCTGGGTCGGAGCAGTGTTGCGGAGTGAACGTGTTATTTGAATAAATAACACGAAAACTCCAGATCAATCTAAAATATCTATACCATAATACATATACCTATATACCTATCTACCTTATACCATATGACGACCTACTTTACACCTATATACCTATCCCACTACTTTCCAACCGAGCAAGTCACGCTTACCCCGAAAGGGAAATGGCTTAATGGTATAATAATAATAATAACCGGAATATAAGCCATTATGATTTTCAACATCACGAGCCATCTTGCAACCATTCATCCTATTAAAAATGCTCTGGTCACCTAGCGGGATGACAAATTGGATATGAATTGGGCTTCCGATATTAAGGCAATGCCTTAAAAATCTGACTTAAAGACAATTTGAAAGATAAATTTACTGCTATGGGTCAGAGCATAATTTTTAAAAGAGTGGGTATAAATAGAGTGGTTGGTGAAATGCTGTTAAAAATTCAGCAATAGCGTTTGGGTTTTGGGGCGATCTAACATAACTACTCTAAAATCACGCTAATTATTATTACTTATCTCAGTTTGAAGAGCCAAAGATACCTTGTTATTAAACGAAATGGACAGTCAGGTGATTTGGTATCGTATTCAGTTTTGGTATTATTTCTTTTATAATTATGTATTGGAGATGATTTAAATTATAATTATTTTATCAGCTGTAATACCTGCATTTTCTTAGGTTTACCTTCACTCCCTAACAACTAATTATTATGAATATGTTCGTTCATTAGGCAATTAAACAATTTTTTCACAGTTTAATTAAAAACCTTCACTTCATACAATATTAACAAAACAATTCATGTGAGAGAAAGATGATTAAACGGAATAGAAATTTCTTGTGAAGAGAAATGGAATAACATGTAATAACAATCGTAAACATTTACAATTAAAATGGATGCAGGGATCAAAGTTTATGCCCTATTTCCAATCCTTTCCTACTTTCCCTCTACTATTCTCAGAACCTAATCTCGTTAGAAAAATAATTTTACCTTCCTCTTTCTTTCGAAGCTTCGAATAATTGTTCAAGAATTATCACAAACAGACACCTAAAAATTTGAAAGAGCTCATATAAAAATATTATTAAAGATTACAGTTTATTAAATAATCCTGATTTCTAGAGTACAAAAAGCAAACAGTAATAATTCTCATACAAAAATTGTTGGATAATTATAATAATGATTTTCATATCTGAACACGCACACTAGTTCAAGTTGGATATTTTTAGTCAAAAAATTTGTCTAATTCAAAATCGGATACGACTTAGAGGTCCCGCATTAAAATTTTGTCTTTTTTTATTGATTGTTGATATTTTTATAATCTCATTGGCTCATAAATGCGTGTATTATATTGGTATACATATTTAATTATTTTCTTATATACACATTACCATTGTTGCAAATTATTACTTATTTTTAAGGAAAATAGTACTTTTTGCTAACTGATTTCATATTCTCTCCTAATAATTAACTTTTTTTGATTTACTTATTGCATTAAACCTTATAATAAATTCATATATTAAAATGTGGAAAAGTAAGATAAAATATTAAATATTTGTAAAAACTATTTTTAGAAGCTTCAAACTATAAAAATGAATAAATAAAATTTGAGGTTTCTTAGAAACATATTCTATTATAGACTCTTGTTGATTTCGCTTGAATTTTTATATCAAGAAATCACCTTTTTTATAATCTAATTAAAAAAAAGCTCCTATTTTTCCCAAAATTGAACTACCAAACCGCAGTCATCACTTATTGTCATAATTGAATAGCATTGCACATTTGGTCGGAAGAAAATACGAAACATTTTGATTTTAGATTCGAAATTTTCTCAAAAAGAAAAATGTTTTATTTAAATTCATTTTTTAACAATATAGTTTTCAGAAAAAGGGACAAGCATTTCACGAAAAGAATTGTTAATAGCTACAAAGCAAGTGCAAGTTTAGATTGCAAAAAAAAACCTTCCCCATTGTCTTGTAAAGGTAGAGAGGCTTTCCTTGAAAAATGGGAAAATTAGTAATTTTCTTTGGAATCTAAACAGCCGCCATTTTTGATTGTTGCAAATTTTGTAATTTTTCAATGTCATTATTTGTTTCATATGTTCCCAACTACATATGTTATTTCCTTTATTTTACGAAAAGAAAACTTCCGAGATACCACAGAGGAATTTTCTCAGCTCTATCTCTCGACTCTTCCGGGAGTGGGACTAGAGAGGTGAAGGGGAGTTTCGAGTAGGCAGCTGGTCCTCATCTTTCCCATTAATAAGCGTGAAACCGCGAGGGCGAAAATATAACCGATAAGAGGACATCGCCATTGTTCGAAAATACAATGTACGTTTTGTTGAGCAAAAGCGTTGCTCGCCCTATCGAACACAATAGCACGAGTGGAGAGAGGGGGAAGGATGGTGTACTTTACAACGAGGGTGGTGCACCGCGACGTTACTGTTTTTTGTTTTTGTTTTTTTTTCACCCACTTTTTCCTTTTTTTTCGCCTTTTTGATCAATGAATTACGACTTTTGGCCGGATGCGACCACGTTCAACGCATGAGTAACGAACGGTTATGGTTTTAATCGACAGTATATCAACCAAACACAGTTTATCGTACTGTGAAAGAGACAGAAGGTAAAAGCGACTAATTGAATATTCTGGGAAAAAGAAGTGCGGAGCAGGATTTAGATGTCGGCCTTTTTTTGGGGGGTTTCGTAGCCCCGGAAGCAAACCCTATACATTCGGTCCGTTGCAGAAGGGAGGAGAAGTAAGGAGAAGCAGAGGAAGTACGGGAAATAAGGGAATGGGAGGAAAAGTGTAGGAAGGTTACGAAAGTATGGCAGTGGGAAAAGGGGAAGTGTGGGAAGTGAGGAGAGGTAAAGTGGAAATAGGGGAAGTAGAAGAGGAGGAAGTAGTGCATTAGAGAGGCGTGAGGAGAGAGAATAGAGAGCAGAGAGAAGCGAGAAGAGAAAAAGTGGGGGAGGGGAAAGTCGTGAGGGTTGGAGGGTTGAAGAGGAGAGAAGGGAAAGCGATAGGAGGGAATATAAGAAGGGCTAGGAAGTGTGAGGAAGGAAATGGAGAAGTATGGAAAGTAAAGTAAAAGAAGGGAGTGGGGAGTAGCGAAATTAGGAAGGGGAAGATTTGAACGTATTAATTAAGGTCGTAATAGCCTACGAAAATACTTTTTGGAGCCGCCGGAAGCTTCTTTGAATATTTTTTTTATACATAAATGCAGTAGAATTAACAGCATTAAAGGAAATTTCTGTCGAAAACAATTAAAGCCGTTTGTTAAAAAGGAGCGTAATTACGATATTGTATCCCTGGCCGAAACTCTTATACTTTCGATCTGGTATCGAAGAGAGGCGAAGCGAGGGGAACTAGAGGAAGTACGACTAGGAAGGTGGGGAAATAGGGTGAAGGTGAAGCGTTGGAGGAGGGAAGTAGGGGAAGTGAAAGGAAGGGTTTTGAGAAGGAGTGGGAAGTGAGAAGAGGGAAAATGGGGAAAGCATCGGGAGTGGAAGTAAGAGAAGGGGGGGGGGTCAGAAAATTAGGAAGAGGGAGATTTGAATGATTTAATTAACGTTTGAAGTCTTGATAAGCTCCTTTTTTAATAGCCGCAGGACGCCTACTTTGATTTTTTTTTCATTTGAAGACACTGTAGAATTTGCAACATCAAAGGAAATTTTTAACAAAAGCATTTGAAGCCGATTGTCAAAGAGGGGCAAAGGTAAGGTTCTGTTCGAAATTAAACCAAATACCAAAAAAAGACGAGTTTTCTACTAAAAATGGAAAAGTTGAAGTTTCAGTCTTAAAACATATTTCCAAAAAATAAAAGAAGTTTCAACCCGTCAAATTCCACGAAAAGATGAATTTTTAACAAAATAGTTAAAAAGATGAAAGTAGATGAAATAGTCCTTGATGGAAAAAATCAATTTTCTACAAAATACATGAATTTTGTACCCTATAGTTGAATTTTCAAATTAAAAAAGATCAATTGGGAACCCAAAATGGAATAGTTGAATTTACAGATAAAGAAATGAATGCTCATCAAGATAAAACGAATTTTCAAAAAATTAGTTTTTAATTAAAAAAGATTAATCTCCAAAAAAAACAGTTAAACTTTCAACCAAAGAGATGAATTTCCAACTGAAAATATGAATCTCCAACAAAAAAATTATTATTTCTCAATAAAGTGGTTCAACCAAATTTTCAAACAAAAAGTTGAATCCTCGAGCAAAGAACATTCATTTTTAACCAAACAGTTGCACTTTTATTCAAGAAAGACGCAATTTCTATTAAAGCAGGTGAATATTTTAACCAGAAAGGCCAACTTGAAAAAAAGGTTGAATTATTTATTATCCAAAAAAGATTTAAATTTGACTTTTCAACATTAAAATATCAATTTTAAACATGAAGTAAATTTTCTACAAAGAAACTTCATTTTTTTTTATCCAGGAAGACCAATTTTTAACAAAAACTCGAATTTTCAACAACAATGAATGACTTTCCAACCAAATTTTTATTTCAGAACCGAATAATTACATTTTTATCCAACAGAGATGAAATTTTTACTAAAACATATGAATTTTTAAATCAAACAAATAATAAAATTCATGATGAAAAATTAATCTTCAAGAGAATGTTACCGCAAAACTTCATTTTCAAAATTACCTAATTTATCCCTGACCAATTTTTCATTTTTCCTGACCATTAATATTCAATTACCAGAATTATGAACTTGTAACATTTTTAACCTAGAATCTTTTATAAACAGATTAAAACGATTTCAAATTGAAACTGATAATTTTCAAATTTTCTCTTATTGACAGTTATTCAAAGTTACGGAAATTCCCTGACTTTTACAAGATTCTTTTTTGAACCCCTGACTTCACCCTGACCAATAAAATGCTCTGACTTTAAAAAAATTGTTTTTGGCTAGGTTCGTTTTTCAATCACCAGGTTTTGTTGGTGCGTCAAGTTAAATTTTGTATTCACTTTCTGTACAATTACTGTGAGTTATTTTGTTTCACTTGCGAGTTTCTAAAAATTACGCACATGCTCGTAGGACTCCCTCCCCCCTTCCGTAACAAATCGTGACTAAATCTCTGGACCTCTCACCCTCCTGGAGCTCATTCATTTTTTTCTAATATTTTTTCACCTTTCCAACAGTTTTGCGATTGAAAGTCGTTCTTTTAAGCTGAGGTTAGCACTTGTTTCAAAACGTAGCAATGGAGGATGGCATTACATTCTTTTATTTCGCGATGAAAACCGACCATTTATGGTGGTGAAGTGCTTGTTTTGCAAAATAATCGTAGGATTCGACGGTTGTCGGTTCAAGCATTTTCACTATTATTATCTACAAAACGTCTTTGTCGAGGAGAGATTTCATGATATCAGAAGATAGATTGCTTCAAGTGTTCTCAGAAAAATTCATAAGTAGAAAAAATAATAAAGAGTCAGTGTGAAAGTGAATGGTGTAGTTTGAAAATATTTGCTTTGATTCGTTCGTTGATGCTCAACTTCAAGGAAATTAATTTTTAATGGCTAAACTATTTTGGGAACGCTTGCATGTTGTTATAAAGAATAGTATAGTTTACATAGAATTAAAAGAATTTTCATAAGTGAGGCAAAAAAGGCGCTCGTTTTAGGCATTTCAAATAATGAAAGAGAAAGTTTGCACCTAGGAAATATCAAAAACTGCAAAATAATTCCATGAATTTTCTGCAAATTCTACGCGTAGCTTTTCCTAACTAAGTATTTTATTCATTTCGAACAAAAGATTTTATCGTTAAGGATTTGTGTTTAGGTCCACAATTTTGCTAAGTTTTTGTCATTACAATTTTTCACCCATAGGGATATTTTTAATGTTAGGATTTCTTTCTAATACAAGGTTTTGCCTAAAAAATGTAAGTGGTGAATTATCAAAAACGATCCTTAGAGTTTTCTATTCATATCATAGGTCAATCGATTTGTCTCGAATCAACGAACCTTTTCTACTCCTGTATCAACATTGAACCACATGATTGCGTACATTTTTACTATAAAAATCAATTTTTCCAATGATATAAATGATCTTAACTTCCTTACTCTTTGCCAAAATGTATTAATATTATAGATCAGTCGATTCCTCTCGAGTCAAAGAATCTTTCGCAGTCCTGCATAATCTTTGAAGTATGCTGATGAAAAAAGTTTTTTAACCGTCTTCATATTACAGTGTTAACAAGAAACGGTGACATCCGCACACATATTCATACACACACACACACACCTACTGACAATTGCTTAGAAAATTTGTATTAAACATTTTTTCATTAAGGAACATTCAATCAAACGAATACAATATTTTTCGAAATTTTTATTATCACAAAGCTTACTCTGCGGGAAAGAAAAAAAAATATAAAAAATAGGCACCTACTGTATAAATTGGAAAGATATTGTTAGATGGTTGGATTGTGATAGTTGGAAAGTACTTTCTTGTTTGTTTTTTTCCATTAAAAAATAAAAAGCTACGTAACTCTTTGTGTGTCAGTATTTTTGTTATTCGATAGAGTTAAGTAGTATCTCGAAAGAAATGTATTGCTTTTTTTTCTTTTAATTGAAAAATAAAAAGTTATGCAACTTTCTCTGTGTGAGGTCAGATGTTGTTGGAAACGCACCGATCTTGAACATGGTTTTTTTGTAAGATGTTCGCTTGTTTTTAAGCACTTCTTTTGTGATTCGAAGGAGCTGAGTAACAGCTCGGAAAGAAATTTTTGTCTAAAAAAATATTAAATATGCTGGAAGAGAAAATTAAAACCCGGCAAAATGGGCCGAAAGTGGATTAAACACAAGGTGAAAACGATTGGCAGCAAATTTCAAGCAGGAAAGTATCTACTGATTAGTAAATCCTCTATGAGAAATCAGAAGAACTGTCATGGGCGAGCATCCTTCTCCAAATTAAAAGTGGTTTCCAGCTTTAGTCAGATAGGCATTATTCGTTCGGGTCGCGGAAACGGCATGTCGGCTGAAACGCGTAACGATTTAAATGCGGGGAATTTCTCAGTCCGATAAATTCCCGCACGTAGGACGAGGGTCGAGAAGCCAGCAGGGATTGAGGCAGGTAGCGTCGGTTTCCACCAGAGGAGATCGGAAGCAAAGTTTTCGTATTAATTTGCGAGGGTCGGAACATCCTGCACACTCTCCCTCGCCTCGCGCTCGTCTCGCCCTCGTCTCGCCTCGTTCTATTCCTTCTACCTCGCGCGGCGCGGAGCACTCTCACCTATCGAGCTCAAAAGCCTCCCTAGTGCTCCCCAGTCTAACTACGCGAGAAAGCTAATGATCTTTCTGCATTTACGATCCCCCCGGGGTTTTAACCGTTTTCTTACGCAGAAGTCAAATATTTCTCTTCAGAAGCTCCACTGGGATTTTCGCATGTTTTGTTATCAATTAAGGATCAAAGCTTAACCTACAGTAAAGGAGGCCAGGGGTGGTTTGCGTTTAAACTATCCAGAAACCATTGCGGTATACAAGTTCAACTCCGTTACTCAACAAGTTTATACCCTTCTATATAACCCACTGCTATTCTCCAGAGTAAATCTGAACGTACTCTATGAGGTTTTCTGCGGGGATTATTTATTGACGTGAAAATTTGTCAGTTATTAATGTGAGTGCAGGGATCACAGTCTTTTCTCTATTCTCCTGCGTCTCTCATTTTTCTTCATATGCCCGTTTTTCCCTATTCTCTTTAAAAATGCAATATTTGAAAGTACAGGATTTGAATTATGCAGGAAATTTGTTATATTATTGAATGTACATAAGAACTATGAAAACCAATGCTCGTTTTAAATCTATGAAATTATTTTATTCAAAATTGTTAGCTATTATTGTGTGTAGGGTATCTCCCAAAAAGCTGTCTTTATTATTTTTACAAACGTTACCCACTGAATTTATTCGTTTTAATGAATTTTAAATAAATGCAAAAAGACTAAAAAATTATTTCAGTCCTGAAAAATTTTTCTTATTCATTGAGAAATAAAACCTAATTTGACACAAAAAAATTGGAGAAATCGGGCTGAGAATACGAAAATTTGTAGTTTTTTCACAACTATTGGCTTGAAGTGCCCCCTAAACATTTTTTTTCTGAAATAATATGAAAAAATAATGAAATTTGAAATACATCAACAACATATTTTAAAGTACTATAGGAAATTTTTAAGTATACAGAATGTGTATTTTTTGTGTATTTCTAAATTACACATTTTTTAATTTTAAGCCCGATAATACCTTTAAAAAAAGTTTTGTTTGGCTTATGATATTCAGAGCTTTTTCAATGAAAAATAAAAAATTACATTTTATTCATAAAACAAAACAAAATCAAAATGTCGTGACAATATATACCGTATATATCTAACAAATATTTGAAACATTTTGTTAAAACATTTTCAAACATGTTGGAAATGTAATTTTAAAAATAAGTATGAGAAGGTCAACATTTTTTGGTCAGAGTGTACAACATTTAGCAATTGAAAAGTGGAATAACCGCAAAGTTAAATATTTTGACTTCAACAATTCCAAGTCAAACATTCAATATTTAGCTGTTTGAATTTCAAATTTGTGTAGAAGTTTTTTGCAGTCTCAAAAGTTGTTTTTAAATCTTACAAATACCATATTTACAAATGTTTATTTGAGGAACGAAATATTTTTGATTATGCCAAAGATCCCAAAAATAAGAAATTTTTGTTTATCCAACCAATTTTTCGTCGTACCAAGCATATCCATTTTCTGAAAGAATTCTTCAATAGCAAAAATCATTTGAAATTATTTAAAAATATATTATTTTCTTTAAAACCGATTTTTCTTCTTCCCAACATGTAAAAATGAATATATTTAATTTTTCCCCTTTTCTTTCTTTTTTTCGTGAAGAAATCATCTATTCCACTTTTTTGAATTGGTTTTGCGCTGTGATCCCTGTGACTGTGTTGTTTTATTCATATTTTTTATAAGAAGATTTAAAACAGATATAGTTTTCTAATTTGAAAATTTAACAAAGATGAGACATTAACAATTAGATTATTCTAAGAATCATGAAAACTTATGATAACTGAAATCAATGATAAGAAAAAATGAAAGATACCTGAAAATCCCATTTAAGGGTCAAGAAAGAATTAGAAAGCACTATCGAGTGTTTGTGGAGCTTTCTAAATCTATGGCAAACAAATTCTAAAAAAGTTGATACTTTCTGAGAAAATACTTATGAAAATTTGCATGCGGTCATAAAGATGTAAGTGCAGTAAGAAAATTTCTTTCTTATAATTGATTTCTTTCCCTCTAATTAACATGAAATATATCAGTGAAATGCTAGAAACAAGTTAATAGACAAATAGGTGGTTGGGAAGTGAAAAATTATTTCGATAAATTCGTTAATATAAAATGAAATAATGTTTTTAATTACAATTTTTCCAAAACTCACAAATTTTTTTAAAATTAAATCATTGGGAAACTAATAGTACGAAAACTAACCAAATGATTTTTCGAGGAAAAAATGATTTTTCAAATGTTAGAACAATTTTTTTGTTTGAAGGTAATTTGAGTATTCTATCGCGATATCAATTTTCATCTAGTGAACATTTCAAAATATTGATTGAAGTAGGAAACCACATTCTTTATATAAAAACCGACAATATTTTATCCCATGAAAAACATCTGCGTTTCAAAAATATATAACATAAATAATATAGAATAAAATATAATATAAATATTTTAAGAAACATAGATTCAAATTAAATTTTTAGAGCGGTTTTAGACATTTCAAACATTTCACGGAACTATATTCTACCATTAATTTCGCATACCAAACAAATACATTTGATACCGCCAAGTTTTAAAATTTCTAAATTGGATTTTCAAAATTTATTTCGAAATATTCTATAGGTTTCTCCAGAAAAAAGTTTTTTAATATATCTTATGATAAATATTTTTTTCTCAACCATTATTTGATGGAAAGCAAGGCTAGTTCCACCAATCTCAACCGATACTTTCGATAGATGAACCATTTTCTTTTAATGGAATAACGATTGAAGAGTAAATCATTTTTCTTTTTTTCGTTAATGATAATAATAAGAATTAAACTTTCTCTCATTAATTGTATTTTAAGCAAATAATATGATCTCGAAAATCAAAAAATTATTGTCAATAATTTTTTGTTATTTGATGAATTTGTTTCCAAAGTACACTACTGGAAGGTATTATAAAATTTGTGTGTAGTTTTAATAGTCCTAAATAATTATTGAATTTCTAAAATGTTCACTGTACACCATTCTAAAACTTCACCTATAACTTAAGTAACATTTTGTTATATTCAGTCTAATATACTTAATTCTATACTTATTCTATTCACAAATAAAAGAGTTTGAACATTTTTTTCATTTTTGTTATCAATCAATTTGTATTTTTGACATTATATACGTAAAATTTTCATAACTTTTCAAGAAATTAAAAATTCCTGCAAGACGTATAGAAAATCTGTTGATACTTAATTTTCGTCAAAATGTGGGACCAACCGCAATCTATCGAAACGAGTGCGCAATCAATTCGATAGATTAGGATGAAGGGGTGAGCACAGGCAAAAAATAAGTTGTTTTCCCTTTTTTTCATATCAGAGTTTCTAAGGCAAAAAAAATGAAGTCTAAGATTATTTTTTTAATTGATCAGCTTTTTTGTCCTTGGTGGCAATTCTCTGCCGCCAATCTTGATGTGCACTCACGTTAATTGCAAAATCTCTTCTAAAAAATCTTGAAGTCGAATAATTCAAAAAATATATATCTACAATCAGAAGCAATCAATAAACTGAAAAAATTGAATCCCGAACAATCTTTTCTTCCTGATTTATTACGGCGACTATTTTTCAGAATATGTATTCATCCAAATTAATAATCGACCGAATAGTCTTGTAACCTAAATTTCATTTTCCCGAAGAAACATCCGCTATACCAATTTACTCAAAGGTACTCATTAACTTAAGCGAACTCTCATTAAACTCCGCTCTTACCCTATTTCCATTTTTACTTTTTCTGCTTTTCAAATTGTAAAAAAAATTCCGTCGAGACATTATCCTTCTTGCATTCAGTCGTAAGGAACTTAGCTGGAAAACGAGGAGGTAGCAAACAAAATAAGGAAATCGTAGGAACTAAGTAAATGGCACTTCTAGGAATTGCGCTGGCTTATCAGTAACAACGTCTTGTAATTCTTATCTCACATCCGCGCGTACATCCGTGTCCGGGTAGTGGAATGTTCACGAGGCAAATGGTAAAGTATGAACGGATTCGAATCGTTCCCTTCTCTTAGAATAAAATGGCTCGTTTGCCTCTCGTAATTGTTTTCTTGTCTGGTGGAAAACGATGTTATTTCTAAGTATATAATTCCCTGACTTGCGTGCTGATATAAAATTACAGAAAAAAATAGGTCAGGGTGCAGAACACGAAAGACCTAACGTGAAGCTTTTTTTTTTTAACCAGTGAGAAACGTTTATTTCTTATGAGTAAATGGTTTTCTATGACGTCATAATTGTTTGTGTTTGCACTTATTTTTGTGCGCCTTATTATTTATAAACGAACTAAGATATCTCGCTGGAGTCAGAGAAACGAAGGAAAACATATCAACAAACTTTTTGTAATATTCTTGAGTTATTGAAATTTCATTGATTGTTGATTTTTAATGTAATTCAGAACCGGGATTTGAAAACTTCAGCTGTAACTATTGATGGTTTGAAAGCCCAGTTTTCCATTACGGCATAGTTTCTAAATCTAAATCAGTAACAATTCAACTAATTAAATCAGTAATAAGGATTTTAGATTTCCAACTAATGAACCAGTTATTTTTACAATTTCATTGATTGAAATAGTAAAATATATTGTAACAGCCTCACTTTGATTCAAAATCGTGATGCACGTTGTATTTTACGTGTCAGGACCTAAGATTTTTCAAATTTCGGGCATTCTTTAAAATTTCGAATAATAATTGTACTCATTACATGATGAAAAAAATGTTAAACAATAATATTTTTATTTTGTTACTAAAATTAATTGAACTATGATAAAAATTATTATTTTTTTGTTTCATTTGTAAGTATTTACACATTTTTTTAATTTTGCTACTTTTTGCACAAGGTTTGACTTGTCGGCTTGTATGTTGAGAATTTTTGACGGTAGTGTGGGTGAATCCTGAATAAAATCAGATTAATTTTCGAATAAAAAGTTGCAAAAAGGATTCTTCAGTCAAGAACAGAAAGCATTCCAACCAAATTGTTAAATTCTTGAGCCAGAAAGATGAATATTTTATTAAAAAGATGAATTTCTAACCCGAAAATATGTATTTTTAACAAAAAACTTAGCTTTCTACCATGTAGTTAACGTTTCTCACTGAATTATTGATTTTAAAGACAAAAAGATGAATTATTATCATAAATGTAGATAACTGATATTTTAACAAACAAAAAAGACATTTTTAGTCAAAAATAGTTCAATTAAGTCAAAACAAGAAGGAATTTTCAATAAAATAGTTAAATCTTCAGCGAAAACAGAATAATTCTTTATCGAACCAAAAGAGATGAATGTACAAACCAAAAAAAGAGAAATTTTCAACCAAAAAATTTTTTTCAGTCAAGAAGAGAAAAAATGTCAACCTAATTGTTAGATCTTCAAGTTAAATTTTCTCCTGGAAAATATGAGTTTTCAACAAAACAGTTATTTCCAACAAAATCGTTCATTTTTTACCAAATTGTTGAATTTTAAAGGCAAGAAAATAAATTCTCAAAAAAATATTTGGATACTTGATATTTCACTAAAGAAGATTTTATTTTGTAATCAAAAATAGTTGAGTTGAACAAAAAAAAGAGGGAATTTCCAACAAAATAGTTGACTCTTCAGCCAAAACAGATTTATTTTTTATAGAACACTTATAATTGAAAAAGATAAAATTTCTACTGAGAGAAATGAATTTTTAAACTAAAAAAAGATGAATTTCCAACAAAGAATTAGAATTTTCGGGCAGGAAAATAAATTCAACAACTTGTTCCATTTTGAAGACAAAAAGACCAAATTTCCACACAAAAGTTGGATTTTCAATTCGAAAATATGAATTTTCATTGAGTAATTTAATTTTTAACCAAACAGATTAATTTTTTACCAAATAATTGAATTATTAACAGAAAAAGATATTTCAGTCAAGTGAAGAAAAAAATTCAACCAAATTATTAAATTTGCAAGCCAAAAAGTCTTCTATAAAACAGTTGCATATTATACACGAAAATTAGAATTGTGACAAAAATAATTTATTATTATTAACAAAGTCGTTGAATTTTTTAACAAATTGTTGATCTCTAAAGCCAAAACAGATTAATTTTCAAGCAAACAGTTGTATTTTAAACCGAAAAAGATTTAATTCCAACCAACAGAGATGATTTTTCAAACCAAAAAAAGATAAATTTTCAACCAAAGAGTTACATTTTTAACCAAAAAATAATTTTAAGTCAAAAAAAAAGAAAAAATGTCAACCAAATTGTTAGAATTTTAAGCTAATTTTTCAATTGGAAAATATGAATTTGCAATAAAACATTTATTTTCAACCAAATCGTCGCTTCTTGTCACCAAATTGTTGAATTTTAAAGTCAACAAGAAATTTAGATAGTTGATATTTCACTGCAAAACATTTTAATTTATAATTAAAAACAGTTGAATCAAACAAAAGAGACTCTTTAACAACATAGATGAATCATCAGCCAAATGAACCAAATTGCTGAATTTTCAAGCTTAAGAAGCCGAATTTTCTACAAAAAAGTTGAATTATCGAAACGAAAATATGAATTTTCAATGAAAAGGTTAATTTCCATCCAAATTGTTGAATTTATAAGTCAGAAAACGAATTTTCTATAAAACAGTCTAATTCGTTACTCGAAGATATCAATTTTCAATTTAAGCAGTTAATTTTTAATGAAATTGTTCTATTTATTCAGTTCGCATTGATTTGAAAAAGCCAGCAAAAATGAAGTGTGCGATAAATGAATATAAATTCTTATAGTTCATAGACTAAAGAATAATAGTTCAAATAAACATGAATGTTAATTTGTTATACTTTTTGGTTAAAAAATAAAGTTCATTTCCCACTGCAAACTTTTTGATTTCAATCTACACTCTGTTTCGTGTCTATTTTTGTCTTATATTATCACTATTCACAAAATTAGGAAGTTGCACTTACCACAGAAAATAAAATCAAATTAATTATTTCATGCATGTAGCAATAATGACTAATCGTATCAGTATTTTGTTACTAATTGCCCGTGACTGAATTATAGCTATAGAACTCAGTTCAATTTAAGAAAGAATCATTTATCTTTTACTAATTAGAATTCAGAGAGTAAATTAACAATTATCATAATTTTGCCTATTTTAAGGAGATCCTACGGTTTAAGTATGAGCGGAATGAAACGAACTTCAAAATGGATTAATTCCATTGAGTAGACAAAAAATTTGATAAAATCGAAAATCGAAGACACAATCGGAATTTCCGAATTCATATTTAATTAATAAAATGTCAATTAGCTTCTTCATTTCAACTTTCTCAGTGTGATAAGTATCAGTTGTTACTTTTGAATTTAATTATAAATTAACTTGCCAGTCTCAAATATTTTAAGCTGTACGTTTTACCTTTATATGTGTAGAACTTTTATTTATATTTCAAAAAGGAACAGATTTATAAGAATATGTCCGAACCGAAACTTTTTCATTGTCCTAAATTGTGCGAATGCCTGTTGAGAAGTTTGCATTCACTTTTATTCCATGACAATTAAAATGACAGTTAGACCTAATCTTGATGGAAAGTCGTTCAAACTTAAAAATAAAAGTTAAGAGGAGTAAGGAAGCAGTCAGATAGAGAGAAAATCGCCGTGGAAGCACAAAGTGAAAAGTAAAATTCTACCAGCAAGGAGAAGTTAATGTTTAATTTAAGATAGAGCAGCGGTTCCCTCCACGGCGGAAAGTTATATCAGGGGGGGGGGGGGTCTAGTTTCCAACATCAGCGTAGAGTAACGAGCACAGTCTGTTCGCCAAAGTGCCATGAAAAATCCGTTTTGCTTCCCACTCAAAGTTACACCACACCTTAACTTCCGGTTTTGCGAAAATCGATTTCTGTGTCTTAGGATAATCAGTTATTATCTCAAGATCTTAAGTAATCACCAGATTCTTCCACAACGTCAGCTTCTTCTATAAAAACAATCCCCCAGTGGAATACAGTAAGGGATCGTGCATAAGTTACGTATAGTCATTTGGAATGGGGGGGAGGGCGCTATCCCATGCTGTCTTCCACTGCCGGCCCCCCCCCCATGTTCAAAATAATTTTTCTTTATAAAATCCAAATATTTAGTGAAACATTCATCACCTTAGTTAAAAATTCATTTATCTGTTTATAGGTTCAACTATTTTCTTGGAAATTTGTTTTTGACAATTTGACTATTCAATTTTTTGTGGCAAAATGATATTTTTCAGTTGAAAATGCAAATATATGTTTGAAAATTCGTATTTTTTGTAAGAAGTTCTTTCAAATAAATATCTTAGTTGAAAATTCAAATATTTGATCGAAAATGTGTGTACTTTGTGAAAAATTCATCTTTTTTGATAGAAATGTAATCTTTTTGCTAAAAAATTAACGGTTTTATTGAAAACCAATCTGTTTTAGATAAAGATTAAACTGGAGATTGCCAGCGGTGATGAAGTTTATTTCAGTTTCGTTTTAGTTCGAGATTTATTCAAGCTGAAAGCTGATAAATGTATCCCATTCAGTACGACTCCCATCTGAGTATAATCGAGTCAAGCGCTGCTTAACTTCAGTGATCGAACAGGAAGCCATAAAAAAGTCAATTTGTCCAAACGGACATTTAAAATATATTTGAAAGGGTTATATACTTTATTATACTTTTTTAGTGAATATGAAATATTCATAAACAAGAACAAAATGCGTGTGATTGTTACCTCATAGTATAATTTTATTTTTGAAAAGAAAAATTGGAAAGGTCTTTTGTTCTAATGTTTCAATGGTTTAAAGCTTTTGCTAATAGGCTGGTTGCCTGATTGGAAAAAATTTAGGAAACTGAAATTTTTCATGACCAGTTTCTGAAAAATTTATGAAAAGCATCAAAATTGAAAAATGATACCTGATATATCTTTTTTTGGCCATAATGTTGTGCAGACAATTTCAAACTAGAACATTTTCATTCGGTAAACCAAACTAGTATTAAAAAAACACAATTAAAAAATGAAACTTTTAAATTAATATTGTAAACTCGGACTTCAATACAATTTTTATTCAAAATACAATTTTTTAAAATTTGTTCAAACAAAAACTAACAAAATCAAAAGATATTTGGTAAGTGATATTTGTTAGGGGTAGCAAATCGTGAAAATAAATTCAAACGCTCAGCAGCAAAATTGATACTGCTTTTATTGTCAAACTCATCCATGTAAAGGATTTCATAGGAATATTCCAAAAATATCAAAAAGAGCTTAAGCTCTGGAAAATAAAATCTGATAAAAGTTTATATTTTAAGTATTCGTATCTACAGCGCCATCTTTTTACGATTCTTGTTTTACTGAAACATCATTTGAAGAGAAGCAGTTGTACAATTAAGTTTGAATACAGTACATATTGATTATCCGAATTTGTGCTATTTTTATAAAAATCTGTTCGGAATATAAGGCCTGATAAATTTTTTCCAGTACAAAAAAGTACAATTCTTAAAACTTGAGGCTTCTTTTTATTCAATGTCCATAAAGTTTAAATTATGCACCGAGTTTTTAATTGGAGATTGGAAATTATTTCTTCATTAAAATTAAAAATTTAATTTTAAATATATTTGTATGTTTTCAGTGGCCTGCTCAACAGTGACAGTAACAAAATGTCAAGCAGCTTTAAAAACACTACAAGCCTTTTCGTTCTTTCGGCCCACGTGCCTTTGCAGAGAACCTCACGTCGATCCAGAATGCAACAACTTTCGTGATTTCCTCTTTGACCATCCATGTATATATGTTTTAAAGAAAGGTAAGCTGAACAAAAATAATTTTTTTTCTTCAAATTTTCAGGGTAACAAGAGTCTAGACTGCACATGTCGACTCTCTGTTTTGCGCCAAATGACCTAAAAAAATTTAATTATCAAAAAAGTATTGGAAAAAATGAAAATGTTCAAGTTTCACGTAGAAATTAATTTGGAATTGAGGGAAGACAAAAATTGAACGAAAAATGAACACTTGAAGGGAAAGGATTTGAAAAAATCATTGATGTGCTGAACATTTTCAATACATTAAATGTTTCTATTTTAAGTTGTTTTATTAAATCTATCATTAAAGTAAGCCAAGGAACATTAAGAAATGTTCATCATTCCCAGAGTGATTCATAATTAAACAAAACATTGAAATTTTGACGTTCTGCAATATAGTTTTTAGTAATTACAAACGATTCATTTTAGAATCTCTAGACGCAAGCCTAGAAAATCATAAGTAATCTCACTTTTCAATTAATTCAAGAAATCAGAATGAGAACAAGGTTAAGATCGAAATTAAATTCTACAGGACAAACAAAGAAAAGTGTTTTGTTATAGGTTTCCAAATATAAAATATTAATAAAATTATAGAAATTCTTCAAGTCTGGAAGGGGCGAACAACAAAATAGTCCTTTGGGGCCGTCCATAAACGACGTTACCTTTTATCAAAATATATAATTTTTTAACCAAAAAAGTCGAATTTAAAACAACAGAAGATCAATTTTCACTATAAAGTTGCATTAACAACCAAATAATTGAAATTTCAAGCTGAGGAGAGGAATTTTCAAGAATGTATTCGAATATTTATCCAAATAGTTAAGTTTTGAATGAAGAACGTAAAGAAATGGTAACGAACAAAAAATATCCTTTTTCTACCAAGAGACATATTTTCAAATTCTGAAATTAACCCAAAAAAAAACGAATTTTCAACAAAATACATGAACCTTCAAATTGTCAAAAATCATCAAATTTTCAGTTAAAAAAATTAATTTCGGGGGGGGGAAAAAATTCAACCAGTTGAATTGTACCAAAAATACGGATTTTTCACCAAAGTGTTGCATTCTCAACCAAAAAGATGAATTTTGAACAAATGTAATTAATTTTCTAACCAAAAAGACTAATTTTCCAAAAACAGATCAATTTTCAACAAAAATGTTTAATTTCAAAGCCAAAAGAATAAATTTATGTACAAAGCGTTTGAATTTTTAAACAAGAAAATGATTGTTCAACAAAAAAAAACTACTTCTATACCAAATATTCAAATTTTCATATACAGAGTTTAATTTGAACCAAAAAGTTGAATTTAAAAAAAAAAAAAAAAAATTTCTAAAAAAGGTAAATGCCAACTGAATAGTTGGATTTTCTACGAAATTGGCTATTTTTTTAGCTTAAAAGAGAAACCTTCTACAAAACAGTATAATTTTTCACACGAGAATATAAATTTTAAACTGAAATTGTCAATCCTAAGGAAAAAGAATTTTTAAAAAAGTAGTTTAACTTTAAACCAAGTAGTTGATTTTTGAACCGAAAAAGATACAAAAAAAATACGAATTTTTACCAAACTATTTTAGTCCTTAGCCAAAACAGATCAATTTACAACCAAAAAGGCGCATTTTTATCCAAAAAAGATAAACTTTTGATCAGAAAAATCAATCTTCGTACTAGCAAAAATAATTTATCAAACAAAATATTTCCAACGACTAAAGATTAGTTTTTAATTCAAAATATGAATTTTTAACCAAAACTTGGAGTGATACATTTATACGTTCAAAAATTACTTTTCTGCAAAAAAAAAATTCTATAAAATAGATACATTTTCAACGAAAGTGCTGAATTTTCTACTTCAAAGATTTATCTTCAAAGAATGAATTTTCCATAAAAGAGTTCAACATTCAAACTAAAAAATGATTTCGTAACCAAAAAAATTATTATTTGACCAAGATAGACGAATTTTCAACTGGAAAAGATACATTTTTAACCAAAGAGATGCATTTTCAACGAAAATGATGATTTAAGAAGAAAACTTTTCTACAGAGGAGTTTAACATTCAACCAAAGAGAAGCTTCTTCAATCAAGTATATAAATTTCCTGAGAATAGAATACATTTAACCAAAGAGATGAATCTTCAACCAAAAAAATTATTTAAAAAAAAAGTAGTACACATTTCTACCAAGTAGCTCTATTAATTCTATAAGGAACTCTTCAAAAAATGAAAGAAAAGGGGCTCTTTCTGTTACCATAAATTTAAACCTTTGTTAAAGTTTATCATCAGGAAAGCTACTAAATGTTATCTAAGTTTGTTACATTATTTTAACGGAAAACCCTTCCCCCTCTCTGTTACCAACCACAGCTTTTGGCGTAAACCCAAAAACTCTTTATTTCCTGTCAAATATGTGCAATATATTTATTCTTTGATATGCCAAAATTTCGAGAAATGTTTGCAATGAAATTTAAGAATTTTATGAAAATTTGAAAATAACAACTGGATAAGATAAAAAAATGTTTTTTTTTTCAAATTGTAAGATACAATATTTAGTTGAAATGATAGAAGTATGTGGCTATTATTAAAAATATTTCAGAGAGGAAAAAGTATTGACAAAATCAGTTTAGGAGCCAAATAGCCAAATGGTATCAATACTCTTATTCGATAAATTAGCTTTTGTTAAGAAAAGTTATATAACATATTGGGAGGGGAGTCGAACAAAAACTGTGATGCGTTAAATGGGAGGAGAGTCAAAATGTAGAAATAAATGGCCCTCAAATAAAAAGAATAATATTCAGTGGAAAAATCCAATTGTGGTACGATCGAGAAAACTTTAATTCTTTATTCCTTCAAAGTTTTATTCCGATAATATCCATTCAAATCAAATAATTTCATAATTGATTTCAACAATGCTTATTAGATTGCAGAGTATACCGCTGAGTTTTCGAAAAACGTGAAAGTTTTTAACACTTTTTTCTCGTTGTTCTTCAATCCCTTTATTTTCCTATAGTAATTCTGAGCGCACTGGTTTAGTCCAATTTCAATAAAATCATTCATTATTCACTAGCTAGTGGAAGTTTTAATATTTTTGTAAAAACTTTTCGTAATCTCATTCTTCAAGAGCCCCTTTTTAAAGACCCCTTTTTTGCGAATAGCAATTTTCACTGACCGTGAGTCTCTTGGGAAGGTGAATGAAAAAAGAAGGAAGTAAAGAGAATGAAGGCGGGGTAAGGGTCAACACCTCTACAATTAAAGCGAGGTCAATCCCGTCGTGATAACGCTTTTTTACATTATGGTAAAGGCTGATCGCGAACTGAAACAACTCAATGAACTCAATATTTTAACCAACCGGGACAAATATATATCAAATTTTGCAGTCATCGGCTTCACCAAAAATCAGAAAATATACTAATTTTTTTATGGTCGATACATAACTATTTCTCAGGGGCCGACCATAAACTACGCTACTAATTGGGGAGGCCGGAGGCGGCAAAATTTGACAAAAAATTCACTTTGGAAACGGGGGGGGGGGGGAGGTTAGTGGAAGTAAAGTTACGAACTTACATAATATTCAGTACGTTTCCTGATGATTTTGAAATTAATTATTATAACCCAATAAAGAAATCCACTACTTTTAGCTCAAAAATCTACTATCACATGTATAGTTGTATACTATATATTTCTCGGTTGATTGATATTTCTATTATTTGATTGAAGATTTGATTATTTTGTTGAAGAAGCAACTATTTTGTTGAAAATACATCTTTTTCGGTCAAAAGTTCAAGTACTTGGTTGAAAAATAAACTACTTTGTAAAAAAGTAGTTCTTTTGACTGAAGAATCATCTGTTTTGTTAAAAATTCAACTATTCCATTTTTATAAAATTAATCTTATTCGTTAAAAACTCATCTTTTGGGTTGAATGTTGAAAATTTATCTTTTTTGTCAGAAATACGTTTTTCTTTGGTTGAGAAGTAGTTTTTTAAACAAAAAATGTAACTATTTTATTTTTAGTTGATAAAATTGATAGTTTAAATTAAAAATTGATCTTTCCTGGTTAACATTTCTTTAATTATTTGAAAAAGTAATTCTTCTTCGTTAAAAATTCGTCTTCTTGGGTAAAAAATTCATCTATTTTTGTAGGAATTGCACATTTTTTCTGTTAAAAATCTTAACTGTTTATTTAAAAATTGACCTCTTGTTTGTGGATTCGACTGTGTTGTTGAAAATTCATATTTTAGGTCGAAATTTCAACTTTTTTGTTACAAATTAACTCTTTTTATGAAAATTGAACTAATTAGCAGAAAATAAAACTTTTTGTTGGAAAATCATAGTTTCAAGTTTCCTTTGGAGTTATTTATAATAAAAGATTGATCCATACTTGCGCTCCCGATCGGGCAGGCTACATGAAGGAGAATCTTTTACAAATTTGTATTTAATACTTCTGTATGATTTGTAATGTAGCTTTTGAAATATTTTCATTCATAGTTAAATAAGTCGCCGATATATTATTTTGAAATATCCGTAGTGCCTTAAATATTCATCAAATCTAATCTGTATAAAATTAAATTTATTTTTTTCCGCCAAGAAGAGTTGAAACCTATTTGATCCATAATTATTCCTTTTGTCGGCATTAAAAATTGAGTTCTAATGATTGGACTTTTTTGTGAACTTTTTTTTCCGAATCAAAAGTTAAATTAAAAGTTTGATCGTACTAACGGTATATAAGTAATTAAAACTGTAGAAAATGTGTCCACTAATCCGTATACGCTATGATTGGTTTTACGATTTTCAGGTAGTTTCGAAATATTATACACTTATCGGTGTGCTGTGTGGAAAAGCAGATTAAAGGCTTGACAGATCCAACCGTGAAAATGGAATGGTTTACATATACGGACTGACGATTAATTTAGAGTATCGTATTATCAACTACCAACTGTGAATGCAAACGAATTAAAAAGAAAACTGGCAACTGTTTAAATGATCAACTCGTGCTTCAAAAACCTTTTCGTTGGGCGAATTTAAAAATTTAGAATTTTCGGAATTCTTTAATTAAATTGAGAACTCTTATCTCTTTTGCTAAAATATAGACATATGAAGCTGTTGCAAAGATACTTCACAACATTTTCAAAACTTTTAACATACCTCCTATTTTTCGACACGGAGAGAAATACTTTTGAATAGAATTAATGTACAGGTACCATACTGAATTCTATGTAAACAAAAAACATATATACCGGGTTTCCCAAAAGTCCCGGGACGGCTGAATATTTCCTCAGATACGTTCCCGGGGTCGAAAATGGGGGTTCCCATTTTAAACAATCAATTTGTCCTTGAAATGCCTTTGAAGGTTATGGTCAAGATCAAAATAAAGGTCAAAATTGAATTTTTTGCTAAATGTTACCTCAAGAATAAACTGATATTTTCCACAAAATAGTTCGATTTTGCATAGAAAAATTAACTATCAACCAAACAGTTGCACTTGTAACCACGTATTTGAACTTTCAAACGAAAGGGACGAATTTTCAAGTAAATAATTGAATTTTGTAACCAAATAGTTAAATTTTCAATCAACAAAGATAAATTTTCAGTCAGTTTGCCGCATTTTAAAACAAAAAAGATATAACTTCAATCAGAATCAATTGCATTTTTTAACAAAAAGTTGATTATTCGAGTCAGAAGAAGAATTTAATAAAAAGGCAGTTGAATTTTTAACTAAGAAAGGTAAATTTTTAGTTGAAAACTTTTATCCCAAAAAAGTTGAATTTTCAATCCAGAGTGAAGTATTTTCAGTCGATTTTCCAATACAGAAGAATGAATTTTCTGTCCAAATATTATAATGTTCAACAAAATAGGTTAATTTTTGACCAAAAAGGGTGACCATTTAAACAAATAATTCAAATTTCAATAGAAGAATTGAATTTTCAACTACAATGATGAATTTTCAACAACAAAAATTAATTTTTCACAATGAATTTGAACTTTCAACCAAGTATTCGAATTTTCAACTAAAAAAGGTTGATTATAGTTGATATTTAAACAACAGCAAAATTTTGATTTTAAATTCAAAAATAGTCGAGTTTAATCGAAAACGATGAATTCTCAACAAAAATGTAATATCTGACATTTCAATCAAAAAAGATTTTCGTTTCAAATCAAATACAGTTTTTCCTCATCTGAAACTGAATAATTTGTAACTAAATAATTGCACTCTCAATTAGAGAAAATCAAATTTCTACCAAAAGTAATGAATTTTCAACCAAGAATGGTTTTTTCATTCAAGGGAGAAAACAAATGTCAAACAAGTTGTTAAATATTCAAGCCAAAATTTCCAATCGAATAGTGAAATTTTTATTAAAATGATAGAATTTTTAACCCAGAAAAACAAATGTGTCACAATACAGTTTAATTTTTGAGCCATGAGACGCATTTACTACAAAACAGTTGAATTTCCAACAGAAAAATTAATTTTCAAGTAAATAGTTGATTTTGGAACGGAAGACGATATATTTTCAAGAAAAAAATGAGATAGCTCAATTTTCAGTTGAAGGAACTGATTTTGAAGAAAAATAAACGAATTTCTAACTTTTAATATAGTACTTGAATTTTTAATTCAGAAGAATAATTTGCTATTTGAGAAACACGAATTTGCAACAAAGTACGTACATTTTGAATAAAATAGTTCAAATTTATTCTAAAGACTATCATTATCGAACAAAAATGGAATATTTCAAGTTTCAGTTGAAAAATGTAATCGGAAAACTAAAGAAGAAAATGAATATTCGACAAAATAGTTTGATCCTTATCCAATAAAATTAAATTTCCACAATGTAGTTCAACTTTTATTAAATATTTAGTTAAGAAAATTAATTTCAAACTAATAAAAAATGAATCCTCAACAAAATAATGAAGTCTTCCATGAAATAGTAGAATTTTTAACCCAAAGAGATGATCTCTGAACTGGATTTTCTTATTGTGTTCTTTCAATTCAGTTCGTATAAGCGTAGAACGAGAAAAAGCAATCTTCTTGAAAACAAGGGGAAAAAGAGGAATTCTCTAAAAAAGGGAAGAAGTGTGAAGTCTGTATTTAGATGCTTCGCTTGTGTAATATAATTAATAATTTTTATTTTTCAAGTAATTAAAAAAAGTCACAATCACAAAACCTGTTAACCACCATCGCCCATATGAATTACTTTTTGAACCACATTTGACATCTTCAAAAAATTATTGGTGATATGCAAGTATATAATATACCAAATTAAAATTTTCCTTGCTTGAAAAAATTTCACTTTTCTTCAAACCTAATTGCAAATTTGTACTTTGAAACAAGTAAAAATCGATATTTGCTATTAAGAGGTCCTTCTGACTTGAGAAGAAAAATTCCTCAAGAAATATTTATGTATATTTCTTTCATGAAGAATTTGAGCTGAATCTCAGTCTTGAGATAAGAGATCTTCTTTATTACTATAAAAATAAAAATCTATCATCACATTAAACATAAATTCAAATTTCAAGTATTTTTTTAAATAAAAATATAGCATCTTATCAATATTATTTCTTATGTAGTTATCTTGAGTAAATAAGCGGTCTTGAAGTGCCTCACACTGTGAATGATTGGAACTTAATCGAACGGTTATTGGAAATGTCACGAGATAGAGATACACACACTCCCATAAGTATATGTGTGTGTTTGTAACTTGCTATAAGTTTTTTTTTCTTTTCGATATTGGAAAGAAGTGAGTTTCTTACTACAATGTCATACTCGTTATGTCCATCGCGCACTCTTTCGCCTCCTTGAACTCTAAAGCCCTTCGTGGTGAACTTCATCTTGCCTCGAGAATTTCGTCCGTTATAAAGTAGAGAAAAGGGAGGAGTAAAATAACGCCTATCATATCTTTGTGTCCTGAAAGCTGAATGAGTTTCTACTAAAGTAAATTTAGTTCATATTATTGGCTAAAAATCAAAATCGTAACTTTTATTTCAAACTTCAGTTGCAATAATGGTTCTCTTCTCTCTACAATAGATCATGAATCTACAGTGGATAATCATTACTTAAAGCCCAAATAAACCTTAAGCGATTATTTATAATTTTGAATTATAAACACATATAGAATCCAAAACATTAATTGAATTGGATTCATTCATATATATATATAAATTTGTCATAAGGACAACCGCAGGATTTCGCCGGGAGCGGGTGCTAATCTGAAAAATTGCACCCCCTCCCAGCGAAATTGCGGTAAAATTTCAGATGTAACCACGTCTCACGACTGTGAGATAGGTGGCTACAGTCTGCGACGAATTCAATACGATGAACCGGCAAAAGTCTCGTGCACCCTGAGGACACGGAGCGACCCAAGGCCGACCGCCTTCTGCATTTCCCCCGCAAGTATCTCAGCATTTTGTTGACACACGGATGCTTTTCAGGCTATTAACCAGTGAAGCTTTGGTACTTCCAAGAGCGCCAATGAATAAGACGATTAGTTTAACCGAATATTCCGGGTATAACCGTCGCAACTCCCTTATAAGATTTGTATACCTCTCTTTTTTTTCTTTCTCCTTGGCTGTGACGTTTTTGTTAGCTGTGCCGAAAATTCAATAACGAACATGGTTCGTTTTTCGAAGTCAAGGAGAACTATGTCAGGCCTCGAGTGCGCAACAGAAATAATTGTCGGGAATATGAAGTTCCAGTATATACGGCACTTCTCATTTTCGATAATTGACTCTGTTTTCCTAGGGGCGTTTAGCGGCGCGGTATTTGGGCTAATTCCTTAAGAGTGACAAGGATGGTAATAAAGCACTCTTAGTGCCGCATTGTGCCTTTGTATGTAGGTCGTTCCCGCATGAGTTGGACAACTAAATAGTATGTGTCCTAGATGCTCGGGGTGTGCATGGCGCGCTCTGCAGCTGTCATTGGGAATATCTGGGTTCAAAATGTGACGACGATATGCTAGAGTGGAAATGACACCGTCTTGACATGCCAAAATGAAACCCACCGTGCCCGACTTCAATCCGGATGATTTAAGGAAAGCATACGTTAGTTCATACGACATCGACTGATCCTCCACATTTCTGTGGAAGATGCCGGGCATCCTCTTGTCGAGGAGCTATTCGCGGAAGTTTTTCTCCTGTGCTTTCTTAATCCGGGCCTTCAGGAGTGAGTATTCAAGATGGATAAGATTTGATGCATTTTGCTCACCCCTGATATTGAAGTCAAGGCCGAGCGTTTCGGCAGCCTTCTCCGCTGCTTTGTACAGAAACGGCCCTTTGCCTACTTCTTCGTGTTTCCTGACCATTAAGAAGAGGGTCTTGTCCATTTGCGACTATATGTGCTATACCCAGAATAATCCTGTTGTGAAGACATTCAAGATTCAGTATCCCACAACCACCTTGACGGTGTGAGATGTAAAGTCGTGGAACAGAAGACTCAAGGTGCATGCTTTTGTTCATGTGCATAACTTTTCGGTACCCGATATCGAGGGATCTGAGCTCGTCCTTTGTCCACGTAACTACTCCAAATGAATAGATTACTATCGGGACGGCAATCATGTTCGTTGCGGATACTTTGTTCTTAACCGACAGTTCGGAAGACCAAATCTGCCGGATGAGACGTTTGTATCTGCTTCGGAGAGTATCCTTCATAGATGTTACGTCCTGAATGCTTCTCTGTGGCACGCCTAGGTATGTATAGGTCTCTCCAGCGCTAAGGTGTCGTATAACGCTTCTGTCGACGAGCTCAGGGTCTTCCGGAATGCCATTAAGTTTTCCTTTCTTCAAATTAACCTTGGTGCATTTCTCTAACCCGAACTCCATTCCAATCTCTTGTGTATACTCTTTGACAATGTTTAGAGCTAGAGGTAGTTTCTCTTGATTTGTAGCATAGATCTTGAGATCATCCATGTAAAATACATAAGTGACCTTATGCTTTCGATCTCCTAGTTTGCCACAGAGGTACCCTTCGGAATGGCGAAGTGCGAAAGACAGAGGCAATTATGTGAGGCAAAAGAGAAGAGGGCTCATGGTGTGGCCCTGAAACACACCTCTCTGAAAGATGCCACTGTTAGTGATCACACGATGTTTTCCAGATGAGATAGTAAATTTGGTTTTCCAAAGCGGCATTAATCTCTCTATGCACCCCACGATGTGTGGATGAACCTTCAAGCTTTCCAGCAGACAGATGATAAGTCTATGGGAGGTTGAATCGAAAGCTTTCCGGTTATCAGTTCAGGCCATCGATGGGAACCGCTGATAGGATGATGCGTCTTTACTAACACATCTATCGATGAGCAGGTTTCCCGACATTCTGCTACGCCTTTCTTTGCGCCGCGTTGTTCATACATCTCTCACCACACAGGTCCAATTGTCCAAATAATCCTATCATTTAGGATAGCTGTAAAGATCTTATACGGTGTGTTCAGACAAGTGATTGGCCAGTAATTCTTAGGGTCAGCTACGTTGCCCGTCTTCGGCAGAAGCTCTGTGCGCCCTTCCACCAACCACTCCTGAATAAGCTCTTCCAACTTCAGATATAAGGTGAAAATTCGGGCCATATTCTGGTGGGTTGAAGAAAACTTCTTCCACCAGAAGGTCTTGATACCATCTGGATCCGGAGCAGAAAAGTTCTTCATGGGCATTCCTTCTCAGCTGTTATGAGGACATTGCACAGCTCCTTGAAGCCATTTATGCTCTTTGAGTCTTCTTGAAGTGGATGTTGGACCTCGTAGACTTCTCTCAAAAATTCTTCGACCTCCTCTGGTTTGGGCGGACCCACCTCTCCCTCCGCTCTAGACTTCTCCTAGCGTTAGATAGTACTCGTATTCTGTCAACAATATGCTGCCTGATGGTCAGTAGCTTTGACTTGTTGATTGTGTGATGACGGATCCGCATTTCGTGCGCGAACTTTCGAACCTTGGCAGTGAAAGTCCTGCCAGATGTTATGTAGTCAATCATACCCTGAATGCGGGACGCGTACTGTCTTGCCCAGTCTATCTTTGTGCTGAGTTCATGTATTCATCTTTTGGTCTTATGATCAGACGTTGGTTTTGTTTTACGGTTTGCATCTGCCAAAGTTCTCGCTGCATTGTACACACCACAATTAATAGTCCAGAGGTTGGATTCTTCGAAAAAATCTCCACGAAGCTCATCATCCAGTTCAATCAGATCTTTGGGCTTGGGAGAAACCTGAATGTCGATGTTTTGCCATGTCCTGAAGAATCGTTCTTCGTCTATTGGATGCCTGTTCGCGGTTGGTCTCAGTGTCGCCTCTCTTTATCTGTTTTCGGCTTGTTCTGGCTGCGGTAGAGTAGGCGCTCCGCTTACATAGCCCCTTTTTTGGAGTTGTTCGGCATGGTTTCGCAGACGTTGACGCGAAAAGTGCAGGAGCCCTGGGTGTTTCTCGCAACACAGAACTTGCAGTCGTGCCATGTAACCTTCTCGCTCGCGGGCCATACTGCTATAGTAGCACTCTAGCAGGTCGTCATTGAGTCGATCCGTTCACCCAAAAGTATTGAGATTCCACCGGCCATCGCATTGACTACGTCTCGATTGTTTTGAACCAAACTTACAACAACTATGTTTGGTGTTGTCATTGTTGTTCCAACGAGCAGCTAGGGAAAGGGTTCGTCCATCCTTGTAGGTATATATATATATATATATATATATATATATATATATATAT
>CAKNXH010000172.1:253170-266269 GCA_932178445.1 Andricus quercusramuli | reverse complement strand
TTTTTGGGTGAAAACTGTTCGTATTAGTTGAAAATTCAAGTACTTGGATAAAAATTCTACGACTTTTGTAGAAAATTAAACTTTTTGGTTGAAATTCATATTTTTGGATTAAAAATTCAACTGTTTTCTAGCAAAATGATAGTTAAAACTGATCTTTTGATAGGAATTTAATTTTTTTGTAGCAAAAATGCCACTGACTGGATAAAATAAATCTATTTTGGTTAAAGATTCCACTATTTTGTTGAATATTCAATTTTTTTTATTACAATCATCTGCTATAATTTGAAATTAGAATATTTTGTGGTTGAAATATCAAAAATGACTTTTTTTTGTTGAGACTTCATCTTTTTGATGGAATTTGAATTTTTCAAACTTAAATTAAATTTTTTGTTTGTTTAAAGTATCAACTATTTTGTTGTTGTTGAGAATTACTCTTTTTAACTGGGAATTCAGGTACGTGATTGAATGTTGAAATTTGGTTATTTCGTTAAAAAATCAACTATTATGTTGGGAATTTGATTATTTGTTTTAGGGAATATAACTGTTTTATCAAATATTCGTCTTTTGCCGATAAAAAAAAATTGGTCCCTTTGGATTAAGCATTCGAGGGTTTATTAAAAAATCCGTGTTTTTGCTTGAAAATTCAACAATTTGGTTAAAAATGCAACATTTTTTATGTCAAGTTAAATTTTTTTTTTGCTCTAAAATTCGATCATTTGGTAGAAAATTCATTTTCAAGGATAAGAACTCAAATATTTGGCTAACAATTCTTTTTTAAGTGTTAAAAGTTCAACTCATTTGGTTGTGAATGCATCTGTTTGATATAAAAGTAATTTGTCTGTTCGTTGAAAACTCAACTCTTTCTTTAGAGTGCAATATATTTCGACTTCAAGTCTTGAACGTTTCATATTGATTACAATATGGTGCCTATACTTGAATTTGATTTAAATATATGCATCCTCTATGATTTGTAACGTCGCTCTTAGGGGTTCAAGCTATGTGTAATGATCTGAAAAGTGTTCAAATGACCGTGACGTAGTTTTTGAGTTGTTCCTAATTACCTAAAGTGTACATATTTGTACATTATTATTAATATAATTACATCTTATTCGTAGCTTTGATCGACGCACTGGAAAATTAAAAGAATTCAAAATTTTCAGCAGAACTTTCTTTTCATATTTCAGATAAGGATGCAAGCCCCATAGAGGCATTGCCGACCTGCAATCACGCGTTGACAGTTTGCCAACGAGAAAAATCCTGCACCAAGTTGTTTGAGGATTTCAAAACTAACTGCAAGGCCAGAGATGGGAAATGTAGGATAGAAAATCGGTGAGTACCCTTTGAAAAATGTATGATATTTTTTCAAGGGAATACCAGTGTTTCATCATTTTAAAAAAGTCACGTAGGATTAAGTTTTTATCGACATTTTATCCGGGTTTAAAAATGTATAAATTATTCGTACGAGTTCGAGAAAATCAAAGTCTGTTTCAGTCTTATTTAACATTGATAAAATGATTGGTAGTTTCATATTTGTTCTGCATTCGAACAAATATTTTGTAAAAACATTTGTAAATGATTTAACATTTGACGACAGAATTTTCAATTCTTACTTTTGACCCCTGATTTATTGATTGAAATAAACCCTTCAGCATGAAAAATCATATAAAAGATTATGCTTTCTAAACATTCGTGCGTGGTTAAATTTAATGTTACGAATTATCTAATAAATTATTGAAAATATTATACATGTTTTATGTCAGTGTTTTTCGCTGCTAATTGGTATTTTTCAAAAGAATTATTATATGAAATAATAAGATTCGGAAGAAGACTTAGAATTTTTAAGAATCTTGGATTGTGTTAATTTTTCTCACCGAAAATTAGCCGTCTTAAACAAAAATCATTACCGATTTTTTGCAATTCTGAGGAATGTGAGATTATGTTAGCATTTTCACCGAAAATTAGTATCTTTTATGAAAAACAAATCATAAGAATTCAGAGATGAACCATTTAAACAATTAAACAATTTATCATAAGATTTAAATCCAAAGACTTCTTCTCAAAATAGTTAAACTTACAAGAATTAGTAATTTTAGATTTTGTTTGTGTTTTTCGTCCAAAATTGTAATTTCTATTTGAAAATCATTAGCTTTCAAAGAACGTTCATAATTATTGACTGATTTCAGGTAACGTTAGCTTTTTCTAACAAAAATTTGAATTTCGAAACAAAAATCTTGGTTTTATTATTTATTATTCCTGAAGTTTCCAGAGAAAATCGGTTATTTCAAACAAAAATAATTGGATTTAGAAAAATATTTATAATTTTAAACAATTTTTTGTTATTTTTGTGTTTTAAGTCGGAAATTATTTTTGTTTTCAATTGAAAATGATTAGATTTTTAAGAATATTAACCACTTCTCAACAAATTTAGATTTTTTCGGTGTGTGTTTCCCCTTAAAGTGTTAATGTTTTATTTTTTGATTGATATTATTAAACAAAAATGATAAGATTTAAATCCAATGATTCTGATTTAGAATGAGAAATTTGTATTTCTGATAATGATAAATTAGATTTTGTTGGTGTTTTACACCAAGAATCGGTATTCTTATGAACAAATCATTATATTTAGAAAAATATATAAACGCTTGTACAGGTTTGGGTTGAGCTTGCGGTTTTCACCAAAATATCGACATAGATCTTAAAGAATATTTACAATTTTGGAATGATTTGAAGTTATGTTGACATGTTTTACCGGAAATCGGTTATTTTAAATAAAAATCATTTAATACGAAAAAAGATTCATAATTTAGAAAAAGTTTCTATGTTATTATATTTCAAAATGTCTGAAAATTTTAATGAAGATCTACGGTTTTCACCGGAAATATGATTAAAACCAAAATAATTCAACTTCAAAAATTAAACTTTCAATTTTGAGCAACATTAGGTTAAGTTCGTGATTTTCGTCGGAAATTCGTATTTTTAAACAAAAATTCAAGTTTTTGATTCTGTATCTATTGTAAAAAAATATCATAAAATAATTCTAAAGTTAAGTTATCCATTTTCGTCAATTATCAAAAACTTGACGATACAACAATAATAATCGCGCCGCGCATGGTTAGTTTCTAGTTATTTAAAATTCCAAGTTTGTCCGGACTTTAATTAATTCCAAAAAATAATTCCCCCTTAGCGTATGCGAGTGTGGATACTGGAGATAATGGTTGATGTCCTATATTTTATCGACCCTTTTAGTGCAATATCTTTTCAATTCAAGTGTTTAGAATGAAAACAGGTCGTCACAGCTCATGAAACTCAGTTAGAGGTATGCCAAAAGCTTTGTCATGGCACTTCTTGTTTTTTCTTCCTTTTTTTTTTCATTGTGTTTTCACACGACATGAATAAGCGGATAACTGGAACGCGATATCGCTCCACTCTGTGCTCGGCATCTCGTTGAACTTGTTCTGCATTTTATTTGAAACGGTGTGGATAGAAGCGCGAAAATACGTTTGAATTCCCACCCTCCCCCTTCCCTGCCCCGACCCTTTGCCTACCCCCACGTTCCTATTTCGATGTCGTCAAGCACTGATGTTTCACCCGCGTACTAATTTCTGGTGTGAATTCAGCTTAACTGTCATCCAGTTGTAGAGGAAATGCATTGCGCTAAAACAATCTGACAAACGCGAAAACTGCATCAGCGCTGCACGAATTCGCGCTAATTGTTTCCTCCTGCTCGACGAACTCGCCTGTACAATACGAGAGTGATTAGTGAATCTCCGTGTTCGAAATCCGCTGGACTCAAAGTTACATGGTGCCTAGGTACTATTCTCGAAAAAGGTTCTAGGATTTCTGGTTCCAACTCAGAAACCGCATAACTTTACATGATCGAAAAGTTTGGAATACCAGACAACAAACGTAAAAATATAAGTACAGTACCCTCCAGGATTAGAGGACACCTAAGTTACTAGAGATTTGAAAAATCCACTCACTTCTCGCGGGATATCTCTCAAATAAAATAAGATAGAATAATTTCTATGAAACGTTTGGGAAGATTATTAAATTTTGCTTCGAATGAGCTCTATTTGAAGTGTTTTTGATAAATAGAGACTGAGTTAGTCAGTGAGAATGACTGGGCTAATTTAAGATATTTGCCAATATTTCAGATTCAAATTCAACTCTTGACAAAAGCTAGGAAAATAATAGTAAAATTTGGATGTTGCAAAAAATGAAACATTAAAGCTCTTCTTTGAGATGAGTCTGAGAAACTGCAGATATGTTCAATCGTTCTTGCAATATCAAAATATGAAGGCATGCGCAAGATGAAAATCACTTGGTCGAGCGGCAGAGAGCAGTTAACGCATGGGAAATAAGAGACGGAAGATCGAGCACCACTCGACCGAGATATTCTTGTCTTGCGAACGCCTCTGAATTTTTTATGATAAATCGAGAATCATTGAAAATTTTCACAGTAGTCTGAGTGAGCTTTTTGTAAATTGTTGTTTGTAAAAATGGTTGCTCTATCTTTCTAATTAGACTTTTTGTGGATAATCCTTCTGTCGCATCCTGGGAAAATTTGTAGCATTAAGTTACAAAAATCGATCCCCCTTTTTTTGTAAGAAGATTTCTCTGTCTCACCATTGATAAAATGAGAAAATTGTCTAATAGAATATGGTATATGTTACTTATATTTTTATTTACAGTATCATCCAGGAATATGAGGACACCTAAAAAAACTAGCGAATAAAAACATGCACTCACTTCTCGCTAGATATCATTAGGCAAAATAAGATAAAATAATTTCTGAAAAACAGCTCACAAGGTTATTGAATTCTGTATCAAATGAGCTTTTTCAAATTCCACTTCTGGACAAATCAAGGAAAATAATGGTAAAACATTTATAGTTGAAAAAAATTATACTTGAAATCATCTCTTCAAAATGAGCCCAAGAAACTCTGAATATGGTCAACGGTTCTCAAATTATCATTAAAAAGATAGAAGAATAAGCAAGATGAAATGTAGAGAACCAGTTAATATTTGTACATTTCCTTGAGCTTATTTGAAAAGGATATGTCAAGAATCAATTTTCGAGACCTTCAAATTTTTACAATTATTTTTCTCGATTTTTACAGAAATTGAACTTTAATCTTAAAAATGGTGAAAAATCAGGTATTAGCGCGTCCTTTCTCACTGACCGAGTTTCCACTTAACAAAAATAATTTGAATAGCACTGACTTGACGCAGAACTTAAAAAAAATTTTGTCTTCTTTTTAGAAATTATTCAATCTTGGTTTGCTATGAAAATATGGCGCGAAAAGTAAGGGCACTCTTGAACGCTGGTTCTTCAGGTGTCTTCATACTCATGTACAGTACCGTTAAAAAAATGAATTAACAGGTATTAGGTCTTATTTAAGAATTTTTTTGTTTCATAATAAGGGAGCATCCATAAACCACGTAGCCTGTTCTTCTTTTGTTCAAATAAAGACGAAAAGACAATTGCCGTTAAGTGATAAAGGACACAACGTTATAAACAAAAGAAAAACAGGCTACGTAGTTTATGGACGTTCCCTAATGGGGCCGAAAAATCTGCTTTTTTGAAAAAAGTGGATCAATTTTTATCGTTTTTAGCTTAAAATGTTCCCATGATGCCACAGGAGAATTATCAAAAAAAGTTCAAATGAGAAAGATAGATCAGCAGTGGGTGATAATGAACACAAAAAAGGATTAAGAAACTTATACTTGCTTGCATTTTCGACTTTGCTAAAATTCCTTTTGAGTTGAAAATGATGTACAGAAAAGATGCAGCTCATTGTAAAAAGTATTTTTTAATGATAAGTTTTGCCTCAAGTATGCATCATAATAAAAAGAACTTCAAATGAAAAATACTCAATTGAATGAGCAGCATCTGTTATATTCTGTATAATTTGGCGTTATGGTCTGCCATTTTTAAAAACGGCCCGATCACATTTTTTCATTTCAAGCTTAAAATGCTTCTGATGAATGCTCAAGTTTAGGTATACAATAAATGAATTTGAAGAGTCACTCTTTTTTGCCTACAATATTTTGAAAGGCATTATTATTATTAATTTTTTTGAATATGATCTCAAAATTATTTTCAGGGGTCCTAGAGTCTGTGATGTCAAATGGGAATCGAAATTAATGTTCCAGGAGTTTAAGAATAGAATTGTGCTTGATCTTCTGAAACTTTATGATTCTCCAATTTGACAAAACCTTTGAATTTTTATTGTCAAAGCAAAAGAACCCTTCGGGACCATTATTATCCTTGGAAGAAATTGCTTCAAGAAACCGAGATGTTTTCAAAGAGTAGTAGAAAGTACGTTCAAAATAGAAAAATAAGATAAACTTCTTATATCTGAAGGTAAATTCGTACTTCAAACGAATTCTCTCACAGCATGATGTAGAAATGAGAGATTATTATCTGCTAGAGTTGCCACATTTTTATTTTTCTCTCATCTCGTGTCACAGTCTTATTCCCTGACTAAATTAAAAAGAGGGACAGAGTTTTTTAAATATATTTTTTTTCAATGCTAATGCTTCCAATGTTAATTTGACATCAAATTCTTGAATTAGGGGATGTAAATTGCATAGGGTGAAATATATTCTCTTTAAACAATGGAATAAGAGGCCGTTGAAGAACGTTTTTCCATTTTGAACACTTTTTGCAACCTAATAAAAAGGTAATATTTTAGAAGATTTCACAGTCCTAAATGGACCCAAAACAGGCAGAAAGATGTTTTTTTTAGAAAAAAAGATGATTTTTCAACCAAAGCGATAAAACTACTAAAAAATCATTAACCAAACAATTGCATTTACAACCAAATAGTTGAAATTCAAAGAAAGAGAGACGAATTTTTGACCAAATAATTTAATTTTCAACCATCAAAAATGAATTATCAACCAAATGGTAAAATTTTCAAGCAAAACGGAATTAACTTCAAGCAGAAACATTTGCATTTTCAGACATATAGTCGAATATTTCAGCTAACAAGAAAAATCTTTTAGAAGACAGTCGAATTTCCGACCAAGAATGATAAATTTTCAATCGAGAAATTTTCTCAAAAAAGATGAATTTTTTCATCCAAAACGACACATTTTCCACAAAGCAGTTTGATTCTCGAACAGAAAAGATAATTTTTAACAAAACAGTTGAATTTACAACCAAATAGTCGGACTTGAAAGCAGAAGGACGAATTTTTAACAGAATAGTTCAATTTTTAACCACGTACTCAAATTTTCGACCTAATAAACAAAATAATTTTCAAGAAAATGATTGCATCTTTAATAACAGCAACATTAATTATAAGCCAAACAGTTGCATCTTCATTCAAAAAAGACTAGTACGAAAAAATATAAAAGATGATATTTCGACCAAAAGATTATTTTAACTTCGAATTAAAAACAGTCCAATTCACACGGAAAAAGAAATTCTGAACGAAACAGGTAATAGTTGATATTTGAAGAAAAAAAGATTTCTATTTTAAATAAAAAATAGTTGAATTTAATCAAGAAAAAGACATTTTCCATGAAGAAGTTGAATTCAGAATCATCACATATAAATTGATAACCAAACGAGATACAAATTTACCAGAAGGAATAAATTTTTAAACCAGAAAGAAGAATTTCCTACGTACGATTTGAATTTTAAGTCAGGAAAGGTTTTACAGCCAACAGAGGACAAAATTTCAACCGCTTTGTTGATTTCTCCAGACAAAAATAAATTTTACACCCGAAAACATGAATCTTTAACCAGATAGTTGAATTTCAATCTAAAAGAGATAAATTTTCAGTCAAAAATGGGATGGTTACATTTGCAGTTCAAAAAGTTGATTTTTATTTTAATGAGAAACGAATTTTGTATAAAATAGTTTGTTTTTAAGCCAGAAAGATGGATCTTAAATTAATAGAATAAATTTTTAGCACAGCAACTCAACCTCAAACGAAATAGATATAAATTTTCGAAGAGAAATACCAATTATCTACCAAGAAGGACGAATTTACAACAGAATACATAAACTAACCAAGTTGTTCAAGTTTCAACTGAAAACGATTAATTTTCAACCAATAACGTAGAAGTTCAATTTTAAGTTCAAAAATGAATTTTCACCAAAAGGGAACGAATTTTTAACAAAATAATCATATTCAATAATAACATTATTGTTCAACTAATTATTTTATCTGTTAACCCAGTAATGGAATTTTCCACCAGAAAAGATGAATAATAAATGAAAAATTTACTAGTGGCATTTTAAACTAAATGCGATCAAGTATCAGCTAAAATGGATTAGTTAAATTTTTAATTGAGAAAATGAATTTTCAACAAAAAAAACGAATTTTTAAGAAAATATTTAAAATAACCAAATAGTAGATATTTTAACCAAAAGAGATGAATTCTGAACATAAAATATAATACTAGGCTTTTCAATTAAAAGGAATTAACTTTCAAAGAAAATTAGCTGGAGTTTCTTATTTGGCTTTAAACAAAAACAAAAGAAAGTTTCTTCAAAAATGTTGAGAAAAGAGGAATTGTTAAAAAAAGGGTAAATGAGAGGAATAGGAAAAAGAGTGTAAAGTCTGTATTACAGCTATTAGTAGTAGTTCAACTTTTAATTAAGTAGTTGCATTTTTTACCACATTGTTTAATTTTTAAATCAAAAAGTTGAATTTCTGACAAAACCGTTCAACTTGCAATCCATAAATATGAATTTTCAACAAAAAAGTTCATTTTGCAACCAAATAATATAAGTTTTTAAACAAAAATATGAATTCTTAAAGAAAAATTTATTTTTTCATATTTGACCAAAAAATATTTCAATATTAAATGAAAACCCGTTTCATTCAACCAAACGATATGAATTCTCGACAAAACATGTAATAGTTGAAATTAAGAAATATAGGGTAAGTGGACCAGTCTCCTGACACGTACCAGTGGTCGGTCGAATATTTATTTTCTTTTAACAAAATTGTTGTAATGTTCTAAAAGTTCAGTCATATGAAGGACATTCACATATATTTTCTAAAATATTTTTGACAATTTGCAATATTTAACACTTTTTTATTTATGGCCTTCTGAAAGTGTTTTCCGACCTTAGAATCGTTGTCCGACCTCCGGTACATTTACCCTATATATCTATAATTTTAACAGTTGAATTATCCAAAGAAGCTCAATCTCCAATAAAATAGGTGAATCCTTAAATATAAATAATTAATTTTCAGGCAAAGTGTTCCACTTTCAACAAAAAATAGAAATTTATACTAAAAGAGATGAGTTTTCAAACCAAGAAGACAAATTTTTTATCAAAAAAGATATTGCAGTCAAGAAAGGTGAAAAGTTTCAGCAAAATTGCCAAAAAAAGTTGATTTTCGACGAAAATAGGAAAAAGAGTGTGCAGTCTGTATTTGCATCCTTCATTTGTGCAATAAAGTCACTAATTTATATTTTTTCAATGTTCAAAACAAATTTTATTTGTATTAATATTTTTCATGGGTTTTGCATTTTTTCACACTGTCACATTTCACATTCTCTGTTAACCCCTCCCCCCTGCGTCACAACTCGTCACTCCGATGGCAGTTTGACGTAGTTTTTGAGCGACCCATAAAGTAAATGAAGAAATTTGGGGAAAAGAAGAATTGGTTGAGGACTGTTACTGCTTGAGGACTTAATAAGAAAATCACGAAGCTTTTTGTTTTATTATATTTTTGCTCTCGTACGTATGGAAATACGTGCTTCCGGAGAAATTACTCAAATCCGGGGCAAGGACTTCTTTTGTTTGAAGAATCTTACATCGTGCTTAAGAAAGAATAAAAAAAAGAAAATTCGACTGCAATTTCACGTTTTCAACACGCGGGGCTACAGTGCCGCGAGTAGGAGTACTTCGTCATTTCCGGTAACTTTCGACCTCGTTACCACTTTACTGGACCGGCGAGAGCATTCTCTTCCAATTTGCGCGATCCTTCCGTTGTTTTAACTCCCGTGGTCGGTAACGCTCGTTCTTTTCCTTCTCCTCTTTCCATTTGACTTCCCTGACTCCGCGAATGAAGGGATTCACTGGCACGGAAGAATCCGCCCATTTTTAAAAATAAGATGGATTTATTGGTCACTTACCAAACAGAAGAATTTATCGCTTGATTCGGTACCTTCTTTCTAATAGAGCAGAAGATCGAAAATCACATAATGAGAAAATGAAATCTTTGAAAATCTACTCCTTTTGTTCACTCGATACTTTTATATAGTCGCAGGGGTCACAGCCCGTCCAAATTTTTGATGCATTTTTAATACTTATAAATATGTAATAGAATACCCAAAATTGCGTACCTTAAATTGCGGAATTGGTTTTACATGTTAGCAAATTGCGTATTTGAAAACAATATACCGTCATAATTTTGTTATTTTCGTGAATAATATTTTTTACTTTATTTTTTTTACACAATCATCTTTTAGTAAATAAAATAAATTTTTTTTGAAGATGTGAGAAAACATTTTGAAAGCATGTTTTTCAAACAGTGATTTTGTGTTTTTCAAATAATTTTTTTGTAGCTTACGTGAAAAAATATTTTAAGCAACTCAGGGTTCTGTAGTAAAAAGAATACATCAGAAAAATTTTCATGAGTATAAGAAATTTCATTCTCAAAACAAATTAAACATCAGCATTTTGCAAAGCTGATGTTTATATATTTTCCAAACTTTGATCTTCTCTAATTCTTTCTGATGCATTTTTATCATTAGAAAGTGCTGAAGTGGTCTGAAGATTTTTCAACGCTAGCTTAAAAAATGTTCAAACACAACAATTATCAGGAATTAGATTCACGGGATACCCATTTAAAATAAAATGTTTTTGATAGTAAATGAGATCCTCTTTTAATATACTTTTTTCTAAAAAAAATCCCATTTTTATTCGAAATATCTATCCAAAACGTAGAATCTAGTCTTGATGATTATTTTATATAATTTTGAAATAATTTATTATGCAGTACATCAATTTTATATTCATCTGCTCATCACTTTTACGACGAGCTTGACTAGTAGTGACATTTTTAAATATCATAGTAATAAAGAAATCATAAAAACGGATTTGTAATTTTACGCGAATTTTCGCAACATATTGCTTTCGTGTTACATATTCATGAACGTGGTTATAATTTTCAATGCAAAATGAAAAATTCTCATTATGAATAAATAACTTAAAATCCTAGTAAAAGTTAAATGAAATGTACTACTTGAAAAATCAAGTGTTCCTGAACAATTTTTCAATCAATTCTCCATCGAAGCGATTGGAGTTTGGGTTGTGAATCCAAATGCTAATACCCATCACCACGTAACCGCAGATCAGCAAACAACCCAGGCATAAATCAGGATGGTTAACGGTCCCCATTTTGCTATCGAAAACCACTGAAAAAGCAATCAGCCGAAAAGCCTCTGGTGTGTTCAATTCAAATTCTTTCCATCAATATTTTGAAATTAATTACATGCGTCACCTGCTACATTCAACACGATTCTCATTTGTGTATTAATACAATAATGTTAATATTTCAGAGATAAATTAAGAAGCTTATTGATTGTGAATATTTCCAAACTGGATTTTTTTTATACAATAACTCTAATTTATTTCAAAACAATTGTAACATCAACCAAAGGTTTTTAACTTTCATAGAAAAACTAAATATCTTCACATTAAAGTTACAAACATTTGAAAGAAAACGGGCAAGGAGACAAGCTTTGCATCATCTCCAAGTATGGCATTGAACTAAATTAAAATATTTGATAAACCTATTAAAAAATAGTTGAACTGGAATACTTTTTTCCTAAAATAAAATACTCAGGGTACTTTTTTCATTCAAAGAAAAATTGGGATCGTTGAGATTATTAAAATCTACAGAAATAAGTGGGATATAGTTTCTCTAAAGGGCACTTTAGAAGATTTGTAAGGTATGATCCCAAACTATTCTCAATAAGAGGTTGGATTGTCTGATATGAATTCAATATTTCGTACCAATTTTTCTTTACGTTATCCTCATAGAATATATATTCTGTATTAAATAAAACATTCTCGTTAAATTTTTTTTACAAACCTATCTGCTCTTTGAAAATATATTAAAAATCGTAGTGGGTTCAAATTTCTTTGTGGCTTCTTTGGAATTTAAAGTACCTAACTCAATAGATTTTTCCAAAAGCTAAACATTTTGATAATAATTTATTCTACAAACCATGATGGAATGTGTAATTCATGAAACAATAACTTCATTTTTCATAACATTAATTAAATTTGTGAATTTCATTTGAACCAAGTAATTTGGGGGGAATTTTCATAATAAAATATATAAATAAACCCAATCAGTTTTCTACTAACTAATATACATTTTTTAATTTACCGAACAAATTATGTGAATCACTTGATGGAAAAGTTTCTTGATATATTTTATTATGCGTTGAGTGGGATTTCATTTTTTTAATAAATAAATTAGATGGATAGGCTCAAATAATTTAATTCAAATAAATAATCCACTGAATATGAAAAATTAAATCAACAGTTAGAATCATTTTCGTTCAAAATTCATTAAATGAATCAAATTCAATGGTTTGATATTATGAATTAAAATCTTGATTAGATTCTTCAATTTCAATTAGAAATAGAAAAGTTGGTTACGTTCACTGAACTTAACCAGTACTTAATTTTCTGTGAGATTTCATGGGAATAATAGCTATTTACTTGACAAGTGTGGAAAGTAGGCAATTCCCGTTGAGTGTGAAGTTGGCGTCACGAGCCGAAGGCGAGTGATGACATCACACGAATCGGGGATTTTCTGCTTCTCACATGTCAAGTACAATATTTTTCACAGCTAGTCTAAGGAAAAAGTTCGATTTTCGGAGTGAGATTCTCAATAAATAAGTGAATCTATTTATTTATTCATTTTGATCACCACTAATCATATTAATCGCTGTTACAATTATTCATATTGAATATAGTTAATATCATGTCATGCCCCACCCCACCCCACCCCACCCCACCCCACCACACCACACCACACCACACCACACCACACCACACCACACCACACCACACCACACCACACCACACCACACCACACCACAACT
>CAKNXH010000172.1:221515-252770 GCA_932178445.1 Andricus quercusramuli | reverse complement strand
AAAAAATTCTTCCCGGGACAAGCCCACTATCAGTTACAGAACTTCTTTATTTTAAACTGTTTTTCTATCTGAAAACATTTTAGAAATGGCGGAAAAGAGACTGTCGAACTTGACTATGCCCAGATAACAATGCATGCGGACGCAGATGGGCGCATGGCGTGCAAGCACGATGTGACGGCAACAATGCAAGCACGGTGACAGCACGTTCTGAGCGTTATAAGTAATCCTGCATAGTGCCCGCACACGGTCTGCGTGATATGCAGCACAGCGTGCGTCTATCATGCTCTTCAGGTACTTAGGGCAAAATGTCGGCATGTAGCGTGCACTGAAGATTGCGGCACAAAAAGCGCATTATTACTAAAAACATAATATAGCAGTTGTGTGAAAATAAAACTCTGATCAAATTCGCTTCATGCTCTAAATTTTTGTTATTTTCCAAGTTTATTTTACAGACAAAAAGACGAAATAAAAGTGAATAATTTTTTTTGATTCAAATTAAATAAAGATTTTTTCTTGGGTTTTGGTTCGGAAAATTAGCTTGGAGTATAAACAAATTTTGAGGCAAAGACCAAAGTCGGCAAGAGTTGTAATTGTTTAAAAATAATTGCTTGAACTCTAAAATTTAAGATTTTTTAAGTTTTCTTGGCTTAAATTAATGATAAGATTTTAAACTCGATGTCGTCTAATTTTCGCCGAAATATCGTGGTTCGAAGTCAGCAGTGATTTTTAATAGCGCTCACAAGAGTCGTGCGCTCAATTTCTAAAAACACCTGTTGCATCATCAGTTGTGAAAGAACAACTTTCCTGTCACTTATGTTATTTTTAACATCTTGTTTCCAATAATTATAACTCAAAACACGTGCATGCTAGCATGACGCTGGCACGCACGTGCGGACACGCGTGTGGCGCATATGCGACGCATATGAGGACACATATGTCTGCACTCTTGCCCTCACGTCTTGCCGATCGGTCGACACACGTGCAAGCACCATGCGGGCAAGGTGTGAGCAAATTGTTATCTGGGATATTTAAGATAGCGAAAATTCTGAAATACATACCGAGAACATGTTTTCGCAATATGCCAATTGCTACAGATTTCTAGTTCAAATAATAGACTGAAAGTTTGGATAAAGAATGCATTATTGTTGAATTGTTGTAAAAAAAATTTAATTTTACGCCTCTGCTTACATCTGCAGCCTAATGTCTCCAATCAATTTATATCAAATTTTAATAAGAAGTCTCTGGTAACATGTTCATGATACCTATTGTATGAATTTTCGATATCTTGAATAGTTTGCCAATTTCACAACTTACGTCAACTATGAATTTTTATTTTCTTACGTACCAAGTACGTGAAATTTTACAATCTATTCAAAATAGAAGAAATTGTTGAAAATTTAATCGAGAATCTGTTGCTAATGACTTCTTGTTCAAATTTTCTACCAATCGGTGCCATAGATTAAGAAGTAAAAGTGAGCATAGGCCAATAATTGGATGTTTATATGTTTTTTTTTAATCTTAAAGTTTTCAAGAAATAAGGATGAAATCACAATTAAACTTAATCTATCATGGTTGGTCAGTCAACTGCCAATTTTTATTGAAATCGTTTGAGAATTGCACTGAAAATCAACAAAATTACTATAAAAATTATATAACTATTCTAGATAAGGATTCTTGGTAGCTCTTTTTTGTATTTGGCGAAGATGAACCACCGCAAGTCTAGATTATTGCAGGGCTCTTGGTGTTTTTTTTAGTACTTGGCGACGATTGGCTAACGCGAATCTGTATCATTCAAGATACGGATTTTTCCCAGCTTTCTGCGAGGACTCACCGTCCCGAAACTTGATTATTCCAGATTAGGATTCTTGAAATGTTTTTTTTGTACATGGTGGCCACTTGCTACGGCGAATCCTGATTTTTCCAGATAGTAATTCTTGGCAAATATTTTTGCGTACTTGACGGCGATTCGCCATAATAAGTCTTGATTATTTTGGATAAGGATTCTCGGTAGCTTTTTTTGACGGCTACTCGCTACAGCGAATCTTGATTATTCCAGATAAGAATACTTGGGAACTTCTTCTTTGTAGATACTTGGCAGCGATTCGCAACCATGGATTTAAATTATTCTGCATAGGGGTTCTTGGTAGAATTCTTATACTTGGCTGCAACTCACTACCGCGAATCCTAATTATTCCAGATAAGGATACTTGGTAGCTTCATTTTTTTATTTTGCGGCGACTCGTTACTGCGAATCTTGATGATTCCAGATAATGATTCTTGTCAGCTTCATTGTACTTTGTGTCCACTCACTAACACGAATCTAGGTTATTTCAGATAAAGATTCTTGATACCTTTTTTATACTTGGTGACGATTTGCAAACACGAATCTTGATTATTCCAGATAAGGATGCTTGGTAACTTCTTTTTTATAGATAATTGGCAGCTATTCGCCGCCATGGATTTTGATTTTTCTGGATAGGGGTTCTTGGTAGATTTCTTGTACTTGGCTGCAACTCACTACCGCGAATCTTCATTATTCCATGTAAGGATCCTTGCTAGCTTTTTGTACTACTTGCTATCGCGAATCTTGTTTATTTATAATAAGGATTCTTAGAAGCTCTTTTTTATACTTGCTGGGGATGATTCCGTATCACCAATCTTGATTATTTTAGATAAGGATTCTTGTCAAATCTTTTTTTATTCTTGGCCGCGATTTGCTATCGCGAATCTTAATTACTCCAGATAAGGATACTCGGTAGCTTCATTTTTGTACTTCGTGGCGACTCACTACTGTGAATCTTGATGATTCCAGATAATGGTTCTTGTCAGCTTTTTGTACTTTTTTGTACTCGCTAACGCGAATCTACGTTATTTCAGATAAGGACGCTTGATAGCTCTTTCTTATTCTTGGTGATGATTTGCGACCACGGATCTTGATTATTCCAGATAAGGATTCTTGCTATATTATTTTGTACTTGGTTACGACTTGCTACTGTGAATCTGGATTATTCCAGATAAGGATTCTTGGTAGCTTTTTTGTACTTGTTAGCGATTTTTTTGTGTGTACTTGGCGGCGATTCGCTACCGCGAATCTTGATTACTTCAGATAATGATTCTTGGTAGCTCTTGTTTATACTTGACAATGATACGCTACCTCGAATCTTCATTGTTCCAGATAAGGACTCTTGGTAGCTTTGTTTATACTTGATGGCGACTCGGTACATCGAATCCTGATTATTCCAGATAAGCATGCGCGGCAAATATTTTTTTTTGTACTTGGCGACGATTCGCCGTAGAAAATCTTTATTATTCCGGATAAGGATTCTTGGTAGCTTTTCCCTACATGGCGGCGATTTGCTGTTGCGAATCTTGATTATTCCACCTAAGCAAGCATAGCTAATCTTTTTCTTTTGTACTTGGCAGCAACTCGTTGCCGCGAATCTTGATTATTACAAATAACTATTCTGGGTTAATCCTTCTTTGTACTTAATGGCGATTCACTTCAGTGAATCTTGATTGTCACAGATAAGGAATCTTGACTCATCATTTTGCTGTTGACGGTGATTCGCTATTCCAAATACTGATTATTCCAGATAAGGATTTTTTGATAATCTTTTTTTTTTGAAGTTTTTAGTGATTCGCTACGTCGAATCTTGATTATTCCAGATGAGGATACTTGCTAGCTTCGTCTCGTTACTTGGCGGCGATTTGCCTTCATGAATTTTGATCATTCCAAATAGGGATTCTTAGCAGCTCTTTTTTGGTACTCTGGGGCGATTCGCTACCGCAAATCTTGGTTATTTGATGTAAGGATTTTTGATAAATTATTTTTTATACTTGGTGGCGATTTACTACAGCAAATCTTGTTAACAATATTTTTATTCAAATCTTCAACCAAAGTGGATAATCGAAAATTATCTTTTTTGAATTGATGAAACTCAGTCTATAATTGAGTGAAGGGAAAATAGATGCATAGTGAGAGCGATAAATAAAACGATGAAAAAGGACCGAATACAGGATATTGATGAGTAACCTACACAAATGGAGATCAAGAGAAAGCGAGATGAGAGGCACGTTCTAAAGTTGTATGTATTCTCGTGGGTCATTAATGTTCACCCAAGCTAACGAAGTTGGGAGAGCGCAAGTAGTAAGGGGTGTTTGGGGAGGATTGACGCGATAGGTGCGGGTGGGGGGGGGGGGGTGCGAGGCCAAGCAGCGCATGGACGAAGATTTTCTGCCCCTCTGCGGTCGGAACGCGGAATCCAGGAGTCAGAAATGCTGCATTATGCATATATAAGAGAAAATAAATGAAGATAATTCCGAGTCATATTTTCTTCACAAAGGAAGAAGTGCCCTCTCTTAGTTTCAAGAAACTCTATACATCAAATCTTCTGAATAATTTGGAAGTCTCAGAGAATGAGAAATAATAAACTTCATTAAATACGAGTACATTGATTGTAGTTCTAAATAGGAGCATATATTAATTTTGTAGGGGTTTTTTTTTGGGGGGGGGGGCTGAAAAATATCATGAATCTTGATTCGGAAGGTGGGGGGGGGGAGTATTAATCGTTTCTTGGAATATGGTTTGCGGTGTCTAGGCTAGGTGGTCCAAAACAAATTTTATTTTGTCTTCTCGCTCACCTATTTTTCTCATTTGGTGTCAAAATAATTGTGCAATTCTTTATAGAAAAAAAGGTTTAGCCGAGGGTCCAAGGCCTTCAAGCGCTAAAAAGTGTTAATTATTTTCTTTGTGTGTGTGTTTATAAAAATGACAAATGACTCAAGTAGAAGCAATAAATATGACACTGTAATAATGGTAGAGATCATCGAATAGAATTTTACCCTAATTCAGAATACTACACTTAAAAGTAATAAAACCACCCTCTATGAAGGGTTTGTAAATTTATTCTGAATTTATTTTTGTATACCTTAGGTTTGGCAATTCGAGGTAAAGCGAGCGAGTAGGGACATGCGTGCGAGGCGAGGCGAAGCGAGGAAGGCAAGGCTATAAGAGCGAGCGGCGTTAGAGATAAGGTGTGGCAGGATGTTAGTTTTTAGGATTAGTTTTAAGAAAATTCTGTAAAAAATGGTAGTGTAAGCAATTCAATTTTTAAGGCCAGCAGGCTGAAAAATAAACGTTTACCTATCTAGAAATTTACACTTGAAGTTTTAAAACCACCCTTAGAACGATAATTGACGTGACCTCACTTTAACTCACCTAAACTAATCTAAACTTACCTAACCTAACCGAACCTAACCTGGCCTGATACAATACTTATCTTCCATAGCGATGATGGTAGTTTTGTCCAATAAAATGCTATGTCCTGTTTTAATATGATGCTCAGCTAGTGCTGATTTCGTGAAATATTTAAGCCTGACTTTACTCTCATGTCCATTCACACGTTGGCTCACCGCTCTCCCGGTTTCTCAAATATAGATTTTTCCACATGAACAAGAGATATTATTTACTCCCTGACCCTACGCCGATACTAGGGTTCCTAAACCCTATATCGTAAAACACTTTCTTTTTCTGCCTGCCATGATGGCATGAATGCCGTTTACCCAGGGACTCAGCCAGTATCGCCAACCTTTTTAGCATTTTTCGCTTGAGCCTGTCACTAGGGCACCTCCACGTGGTGACGGTGGGCAACGGATTCATACTGGATGAGTCCCTGGGTAAACGGCGGTCATGCCGTCATAGCAGGCACAAAAAAAAAGTGTTTTACGACGTAGGGATTAGGAACCCTAGTATAGGCGTCGGGTCAGGGAGTATATAAAAACCCTTGGTCTGGTGGAAAAGTCTATGTTAGAGAAACCGGGAGAGTGTGGAGCCAGTGTGCAAAGGAACATGAGAGTAAAGTCTGGTTCAAACATTTCACGCAATCAGCACTAGCTGAGCATCATATCGAAACAGGACATAGCATTCTATTTGACAAAACTACCGTCAGTATATCACAATTTTATATAGTTTGTTGAGTTTTTTTTAGGTTAGTATTAATTAACAACGTATGGGATCAATTCTGACAGCTAATTCGCATCCAATGCATCGAAAACATAAGAATTGATATGAATCATCCCCTGAACAGAAAATATTAATTTTTTCAAGTTTTTTAAGGTCAGGGTGAAACACTGACGTGCAGGGAAATACCTTGACAATTTTACGTAACAAGGTAGGGAGGTGTCGCAAAAATCTTATGAATCCTTACATCAGGGGGGGGGGAGGGCCCTAAATTTGGAAAAATATTCTTTACGTAATTTATAGTCCAGTAGCCAATAAAACTTCCGTATGTACTAATTGTGCAAATGTGTAACTTTGTTTTAAAAATCCTGTAAAATTCCCCTGGCTGTTGTGAATATCAAGCATTCTTATTCGAAATAAGTTGAAACAATTTTTCTAAACAATGAAGTTAGTTTTATAGACAAAAATGTTCTATGACTCTGATTGGAAAGTTCATAAGACACTATAAGTACGTACATGAGTGTTACTGGCTACTGGAATATAATCGACATTCCCATATCTGAGAAGAAAAAACAGCTCTCATAATAAGCAGTTTGTGAAAATTGTTAAGTTAAGTGACGTAAATTGAAGTACAGATAATTCAGTAACAGGAATGTTGTATAATAATTCGAAATCAGTGGTTGTAAAGAAGAAAATTTATATGTCAGTATGGTAATAACAGCTCATTAATACACATGCAAAGAAATTTGTAGCTATGTATAGATTGGAAAAAGTGGAGTAGCAATTTTACTTTTATTACTGTCTTATCATCGCTCAATCCCACAATAGGTCCCCAATTTGAATGTAACCAATTTCTGTCAGCATACTTCCGTGCGGAGGATCTATAGAATGTTCTGCGAAAATAATAGTGTCTTATGCAAATTCATTTCCGGGAAATACTTATACCCCATCTTCAGTCACTCAATATATTCGATTTCCTTAACACTGTTTCGTGACATACATATATATGAAAATGTGTAAAGTGAAATACTCGCTGAAAGTTTCAGTTCTACTTCAGCATTCTTGATTTGCTTTAGGTAAAAATACAAAGAGGAGGAAAACTAGGCTTTGAGTTTAAAATATATAGTACCTAAACATCAAATACTAACAAAAATACCGCGCTAAGCGCGTTTAATACGCGTTTCTTATTTTGTTTGCCTAATTATCAATTTCATATGTATGCTTAAATTGGAAGTGCTACAAACTATCATTAATAATCATAAATTGAAATTAATATTGAAGCAGATACATCGGCTTTCATAAAAGTTTGATTTAACTTTAATTATAATTATAATTTTACTTGAAGTAGGGAAAACTAAGCGGTGCTAATTCCAATCAACCTTATTTTACAGGAGAAGAAAAAAACGTATCCAGAGGAACAATTTGCTACTGATTCAGTATTTTTTTCTATAAGTGGGTGGAACAGTTTAACTTCCTGTTATTATAACTCAAAATAGTACATGAATCGTTGAGAAAGTCATCTACATTAATATTTTTATTTATTTAGTGAACAAATAACAGCATTTAATTTTTAAAAAACAACATCTGTAGTATTGGTACAACATTTTTCTTAAGTTTGATAATATTATCTCCAACTTTTAAGTAATTGATGAAATCCTATAAGGACCGTTAAAAAAACTGAATATTCTAGTACAATTTATTTATTTAGTACGACATCTTCGAAATTTTAAACTATTTCAGTTATATTCAAAAAATTTGTACTTTGGAAATTTTTTTTGGAATAGTTTAATTTCGAAAATGGACAATTGAAACCTCGTAAATTTAAAAAATATATATGAATTTAATTTCTAAATTTTGATGATTTGTTAATTTATGAAATTAAAATATCTTCAATTTCAAGGATTTAAAAATTGTAATTTCTACCATTTTGGAGAAAATCAATTTGAAACTCTTCAATTCTAATATTATAAATGAAGATTCTTAAATCTCAAAAGTCAAGTTTTCAATTCGGAATCTTCAAATTTGAAGATATTTTGAATGCAGAGAATCATAAGTAGAGATTTTGTAATCATCAATTTTCAAAATTAACCAATTTTTAATTTAAAAAAAGTTACAATTATAAAATTTGCAATTTCAAAGGTTTACAATTTGACACTTTCTAAATTTGAAAATAAATAATTGAAAATTCTCTAATTTTATAGATTTTTATTTCGAACGTTCGTGATGTGGAAAATTTTTCTTTTAAATTCTTCAACTTTAGAGAGTTAAAATTGAAACCTCTTTTATTTCGAAGACGTATAAATAAAAATGTGGAATTTTGATCATTTGTGAATATTCCTAAATAAAGTCTTTCCAATTCAAATTTATACAATTTTGAAGACTTGTACTTTAAAGCTCTTGAATTCAAATGAATTATAAAATAAAATTCTTAAATTCAAATGATTTTGAAGCTCCAAAGACAGGTTTTCAATTCTAAATTTTCAAAAGTAAAGAAATTTTTAATGTGAAGCATCAAAATTACATACGTTTCAATAGTCGTTTTCCAAAATTATAAAATATTCAATCAACGAAAAATTACAACTCGGAAATCGCCCATTTTTTAGAGTTACAATTGTAAATTCTTGAATTTCAAAACTATGCAATTGTAAATTTTCCAATTTTCAAGATTTGCATTTGAAGGATTGTAATTATGAACATTTTTTTGTTGAAAAGTTAATTTCTGAATATTTACAGTGTTAAAAGCTCTTGAATAAGATCTACTTATAAATATTATTTATGAATTTTTGAATAAATATATTAATTCACTATTAAAAGTTCTACGATTTTGAACGCTTCAAATTAAAAGCCATCGTGAAGGTTTACGATTTGAATATCTCTAATTTCAATTATTGATAAATCAAAATTCCTCAGATTTAATGATTATGAAGAGAGTCAAGTTTTCAATTCTTCATCTTTCAAACTGAAGAAGTTTCGAATGCAAATCACCAAAATTATAGAATTTTAAACTATAAATCTTAAAACTGGTATAACTTCTACAATTGATATATAAGATCTATAATATAATATAATATAATATATATATATATATATATATATATATATATATAAGATCTACAATTGAAAGCTATTTAATTTAAAATAAGTATGAATATAAATTCTTTGATTTCTATAATCTTGAAGGTCGAAGGTTGAATTTTTTAATTCCAATTCTTCCAAATTGAAGAAATTTGTCTTGTAAAACATGGAAATTACAGAATTTCTACTCGTCAATCTTAAAACTTGCATAATTTTTTATTTTAAATTTTCCAACTTCAATATTCATAAATTTCAAAGATTTGAAATTTAATGTTTTATTATATTTGAGAATAAAAATTAAAAACTCTTAAATGTTAACAATTTGGAATTGAAGGCTATGTATCATCAAATGTGTATATTACAAAATGATGCAATTCTGAATGCCTTTTTTGGAATAGTTCAATTTTGAAGACTTGAATCGGAATTTTTTCAATTGTATAGAACTGAAATTGAAAAACTTCCAATTGTGAACAGTAATGTGAACAGTAATCATCGTTGATTTTTGTCAAATTCGTATAATTTTTGTCTTATGTAATATAGGTTTTTGTATATAAAATAAGGGAATGTGAAAAGTTACAAATTCCATAAATTAGCTGTAGCTATAATTAGTGACTTTTTTTAAGGCAACTCCCCAACGCAGCATCTAATTTTAGATGATGTCGATTTAATATGATGAGAATTTGATATTCCAATTTACACTGAAGAATTTCCATTCAATCGCAATAACTTCGAATGAAAACAGAATCTTCTAAGATGTCAAACTGACGTTTACAAATAATCACTGAAACTAGGTGGTAGAACAAAAAATCAAGAGATAGAAGCACGCTTCAATTTTGTCCAAGTGAATAAATGGATTTAATGATTACTAGTATTCATTGAGAAATAATTATTTTAAAAACGGAAATAATCATCAGAATCTAACTTTCCAATTAAAAATTAAAGTTTATGTAATTTTTATGTTCTTACTATTATTATACTATTAAGCCAAATCCCTTTGTGGGTAAGTGTAACTGACTCGATTCTCTTGGCTCTCTCGTTTTATTACCGGGGATCAAGAAATTCAAATGGCAAGAGTGAGGAAGGGAAGTGCAGGAGGAGGTATACATTTTAAATCAATCTAGAATCTTCGTGTTGCTTGTTTAAGCAATACCTCAACACTCCTCTTTATTCCAATCACATCCACTAAGCAAAGCTCTCCACGTGCGCCCATTATCATAAAAAATCATTCGTTTCAGGTCTCTGTCAGTCTGCTGACACTTTTTATTACACATTTCTTATAAACTATTTTCTCCACACTTTCCTGTCCTTGCATACAACTTCAGCTTCCTTTACATCCATACATCTTTAAATGCAAGCTCCTGTGTTTCTATGGCTCTTGTAAAATAGCGTTTTCTCTGCATGAGATTCTTCGCGAATCCTCTCATTACTGACTTTGTCAATTAGCGTTTCGTCACATATATTACACTGGAATTGCTAGCCAACCGCGTTAACTTTACTCTTATCCTTTTCTTGGTATGTCTAGCTTTCGCTACGGTACAGCACAGTGAGTGCAAGTACAGAATTATTATTATTACACCATGAAGCCATTATGATAATAACACAGCCACACAAACAAAAAACTCGTTCTTCGGGCCTGCAGGTCATACCATTTTGACTATATGTTTTTTGGGTCGCTGAATCCGAATCCGAGGTCTTGAAAACCCCAGCACGTCAGGGTTCTGACATAACCTCATAAAACCTCATCAAATTTTATTTTTTCAAGTCAGGGGGTCAGACCAGGTTTATTATAAGTTTTTGGGGTCGCTGAATCCGAATCCGAGGTCCAAAAAGTCCCAGCACATCAGGGTTCTTACATAACTTCACAAGACCTCATAAATTTTTTTTCAAGTCTGGGGGCTAGACCATGTTTTTTATCTGTTTTTGGGCTCGCTGAATCCGAATCTGAGGTCCGAAAACCCCCAGCAAGTTAGGATTTTGACTTATCCTCAAAAAACCTCATGACACTTTTTCCGAGTCCGGGGGTCAGACCATGTTTACTATATGTTTTTGGGGTCGCTAAATCCGAATCCAAGGTCGAAAAAACCTCAGCACATCTGGGCTTTGATTTTCAAAGGAACTCGTGAAATTTATTCATCCGTCTTACGTGTGTCTGCCACTCAGAGAAATGTCCTCTTGTAACAAAAGGATGTTTCTTGACCTAAATGGAATTTCCTTTTAAATTTGAGGTTGATAGGATTTTCATTCGTCTCAACAGGAATCCTTTTGCAGCAACAAATTTCCCTATGCGATTCGGATTCAGCGACCCCAAAAACATATAATAAACATGGTCTGACCCCCAGACTGAAAAAAAAATTTATGAGGTTTTATGAGGTTATGTCAGAACCCTGCCGTGCTGGGGTTTTTCGGACCTCGGAATCGGATTCAGCGACCAGAAAAACATATAGTCATCATGGTCTGACCTCGAGGCCCGAAAAAAAGTTTTTTTTTTGTATGGCTGTGTAATTTATACATTTCCACTCACTTCTTGCACCCACTGAATTATTATTATTATTATTATGGCTTAATGATATAAGAATAATAACTCCGTACTTGCCCCACTGTGCTACACGATGGCTAGATCTGACATTTTAGCTTTATTTGTTACATTTTTACTTCTGATAATGGCTCCTATGCTGCTGATACAGCCTTCCTTCTCTGGTTCATACGCCTAATTTTCTGTAAATTAATAGTGATTACGAAGAGCCAACTATGAAGAAGCATTCACGGAAGGTAATCAATCTTGTCCACTTAAAGACGGCCAAACTGTCTTGTATCGATGTTGGCGTTCTGCTCTCTTTGAAGATTGAGGAAATTGATATTAATTGGCGCGATGAGCTGCGTCAGGGTTACCATATATGTACACCAAAATGAGTTTCCAGGCTTAACTACCCACTTATGTACACGCTGCCATTAACTTTAAATCCCGTGAGATTGATATTCATGAAGCTGAAACTCTGTCAAAAAAGACTTGCCAATTTTAGGTCGCTCTTCTGCATTTAATTCTTTATTTTTCGCTGCATCACACATTGTGGCCAAAAGAACATTTTGTGGACAGAAGTGAAAAAAATTTCCATTCAACAAGAAAGTAAACAACGTTTTTTCCTATTAATATTATAAACAAAAGGCTTTTCCTTGTAATTCGTAATGACTAGTTGTCTCAAATTCATAGTTTTTGAATGAAATGTGAGAGAAATTAGTGCTTAATTACGATTATTCAAGAAATGCTGCTGTTTTAAACTTATTTAAATATTTTCTATAAACAAATGCACAGTTTACGTATGTCGCGATGAATAGGTACCATTTTTGGCAGTATGAAATAAAAATGTCTTGTCAATCACTCCATGCTGTGATTTTTTCCAAATGAGCAACAACTGTTAATTATATAAACAATATTTATAAACAAATTCACATTTTTAACATTTGTCCACGTATAGGGCCAATTTTTTTTGGAACTCACTGAAAATGCATTTTCAATGATTTATAGCTATAATGTTATACATATTAAGGAAAAATAATCATTATGTAAATCATTTTTATTAATAGATGCATATTTTGACTATTTTCCCCAGAATAGGCTTTATTTTTCTTCGCGAAATCTACTAAAATTGTATAGCTCAATTTTAATTTTAATTTTAATTATATTACTTTTTCCTATATCACTTTGCCAATAGACAAGAACATTCAATTATTGAAACAATTCTCATAAAAATAATTCACAGTTCGAGTATTTTCCATGCTGAATATCAATTTTTTGCGGAATCTACAAGAAGTATTTTGCCAATTATTCCTTCTGGTCATATTCTTCTGAATTAGAAAAAATTGTTGTTTATTTGAACAATATTTACAAGAAAACTTAAAGTTTGACCATGTTTCCATGGTGAATATTAATTTGTTGAGAAGTCCAGAAAAAATGTGTGCCAATGATTCCTGTTTGCCATATTTTTCTAATTAAGAAAAAGTATGAAAGTGTGAAGTGTCAAGATACGATACAAAAAAAATGTATGCAAAAATGTACTTCTGTTTTCAAAAATTGTTTGAATAATGACCTGTCTTCGTCTATTTGTATAATATCATAGCAAAAAAGTCATTGGCCATACATATTTAGTTGATTTTGCCAGAAAAAATGGAGCCCAGTCTTGGTAAAATGGTCAAAATGTGCATTAATTTATAAAAATTGTTTGAATCATTAATATTTTTCGCCAATTTATACAAAATTACAGCTGAGGAGTCACTGGCAATACAGTTTTAGTTGGCCCCGGAAAAAATTGGGTATATTCGTGGAGTACTGTTGAAAATATGAATTTATTTATTATTATTGTTCAAATACTTAGAATTCGTTGTTTATTTAAAAAAATTACCGCGAGGAGCCATTGGAAAGACATTTTTGGTTGATTTTGCAAATAAATTAAGCCATTTTATTGTGCCATACGAAAACTGTGTACTTCAATTATTTGTTTTATATTTTATATGAAAAATAAAAAATTCAATTAACTCATTATTTCAAATCACGAGAAAAGCGCTTTTCCCTATTGATTTGTTTAAAACATTAGAAATTTCTTTTCTTGCTCTAACCTATTGAAAATTATTACTAGATAGTTATCACACTGGCTTAAGCTCTTGTTAGGTCGGTTGGAAAATACTATAAGAGATAAATTTGAAAAGTTGGGAAAGAAATATCGTTTATTTTCTTGTTAAATAGAACATTTTTGTTTGTTCAAAGTAGATTTTCTGCGTCGATTTGCTATACCTGCTAGCTTTAAGGTCATTGAAAAATAACATCAAAATCTATTAGGAAATAGATGGTATAGACTTTTGTCCACAAAAAGTGATTTTTGTGCATCATCATGGAAGAACAGCTTTTGGGTTATTGGCACGAATTACCATTTTCGCTAAGAAAATTGATTGAGATCGTCAAATGTAAATATGGCAATATTTGGAGCTGCCTTCTCAATCAATAAAAACTACTTTTTAGAGGTGAAATAAGTTTTCAGCCTCTGATTTGTATTTTCTCAACTCAAAAATTTATAAGTTTTATTTTCAGATCTATGGAACGGCCTAGCGGATCCTCCAAACTATTTTTTATGAAAAAAAAAGAAAACTAATGACCGTACTTTTTCACTAAATGGAGGAAATTTAGGAGGTAGAGTTGAAAAAATTCAAAAACTCAAATCTCAATTGGGTACACTGTTTTACACAAGGCAATACTTTTTGATTATTATCAATAAAATAAGTTCATATTCTCTAACGTTACTGACGGGAAACAAGTTTTAAAAATGACTGGTTTTTCAAACAAAAAATTATAATTTTATAAATTTCGAACCAAAAAAATAATTTTCAACTGCTTTTAGTTTTCCACTTGGGCAACCAAAATTGTTTAAGAATTTTCGTCCATGCACCGAAGTTGAGCAGCGCTTGGCTCGGTTATACTCGGATGGAAGCCGTCGTTACTAACAAAAATTTATTTGTGAATAAATCAAATTTCGGAACACGAACTCAATCTGCATGAATTTTGGAAAATGAAACTGGAAATGTATGATGTCTTTGAGGTATTTGTATCCAAATTGAAATTGGAATATTCTGATTGACAATTTTTGGTGTTCAAAACTAAATCGTTTGAAGCGTTCAGACTAATCATTTGAAATATCGCTGAGGCGAATACACTATAATCTACGCTCCAGTAAGTGGGTCAATAATAAATCGCTGTTCAACGGTACGTGTGCTCTTATACACATGGCACGTAGAATCTGGAATTCATGGATTTGAATTTTATTTAAACTAAGTTCCAGTTCAATTCGTCCATTTGCTTCTATTGGGTACAAAAATTTATGAAAGAAAAATGCAGAATCATTTCTTTACTGTTTCCTTCTCAATGTTTAATTTGAATTCTATTGGAAAGGTAAGAATTTTATAGATAATTAATAACAAATGAGTCAGTTAGGCCATAGTTATAAATTATTTTCAAGAATTGAATGAGTTCAATGTAATAAATTATTTTAAATCAAATTGATGAAGATAACATATTGAATTTTTCAACTGGAAAAGATTGTTCACTAAAAGAGATGAATTTTCAATCAAAAAAGATGCATCTTGGAAAAAATTATGTTTATCTAAACAGTTGGATTAACAACCTAGTACTTGGATTTTCAAGCAAAAGAGATATAAAGCAAAAAAGAGGATTTTCTTCGAAGGCAGTTTAAATTTAAACAAAAAATTTAACGTTCAACCAAGAAAGAGAAATTTGTAACCCAAAAAAACGAATTTTCAACAAAACAGTCGAATTTCGGCAGAAAATATGACTTTAATAAGATAGATGAATTTTCAACAAAATGATTAAACTTGTAACAAAATAGTTGGATTTTTACTTAAATAATAATTTAACTTCCATTAAATGACTGTACTATTAATCAAGTAGCTAAATTTCAAACCTACAAACACGTATTTTCGAACATGAAGTTAAATTAACAAGAACAGCTAATTTATTTGTTCAAAAAATTACTTTTCAACCAGTGAGGAACAAATTGTCAACCAGCTGAAATTGAAGAAAGGCGTTCTTAGCAAAATAGTTGAAACTTCAACCAAATAGATCAGTTTTCGATAGAAGAGTTCAGATTTGACCCAAAAAGTCGCTTTTTCAATATATAGTTGACTTTTAAACTGGAAAAGATGAATTTTCAACAACAAAGTTGATTTTGCAACACGAAAGGTGCAATTCCAACCAAAAGGGTTGAATTTTCTATCAAAAAATTTAGTTTTCTACCAAATTGTTTAACTTGCTACCAAATGGTTACATTTACAAGCCCAAGAAATAAATTTTGTACAAATTACATGCATTTTCAACCCGAAAAATAAATTATCAGCGGAACATGTAATAGTTCATATTTCAACCAAAAAGATTTTTATTCCAAATAGTAACATTTTCAGCTGAGAGAGATAAATGTCTGACCAATTCTTTTCAAAATTCAATAAAGATAAGTAGTAAGCACTTTCTTTTTTTTCTTCTTGACTAAAAAGTAAAATATATGCAACTCTTTGCGTAGCAATATTTTCGTTTTTGAGAACGAACCACGCAATTGACAAGGTGTTTTCTCGCCGGTGGTTGCTTCTTTTAGGATGTTTCTTTTGTGATGGTTTGATAGAGTTTAATAATAGTTCGCGAGTATTTTTTTTAATTATATGGTAAAAAGTTATGTAGCTTTTTCACTCTCGGGTACGTACATTTTTGGGACGCACTGTTCTTTGAAAGTTTTTTGTTGCAGATGGTTGCTTCTTTGTAAGCGCTCCTTTCGTGATTCTATGAAGCCAACTAATGGCTCGAAGTCAGTTTTTTTTTAATAATTAGGAAATAAAAAGTTATGTGACTCTTTCTGAGTCATAATCGGTATTTTCTGTGATACGCCGTACCTTTGACAAGACTAGCGTCATGTTTTGCGCCCTTTGCGTGCGAGAAATGTCTTATTATCAGTAAAATACTCAAATTTACATATTTCAGAGGGGCCTCTAAAAACAAAACAAAATAAAATAAAAACAAATTCAAATATTTATTACTTAACTACAAAATAAAAGCATTTAAAACGTTGGAACTCTTCTTAATTTAAAGTATTTAAAATTGAAATAAAATCCTGTTTGATTAATTAATGAAATCATCAAACAGTCTTATCAGCCTTCATCGAACTTAAGGCTCTCATTCCTTGTCTCAAAAAAGCCGAGTTACTTTCCTTTAAATCTCTTCGAGTTAGAAAAATTGACATCTTATTTATTTGTAAAAAATAGCGTCCAGGAACGGAATGGGACTCACCAACCGACCCGATAAAAGTGATTTGAAAGGATTTCAAAAGATTTTAAGAGAACTCATAGAATTTACAAAGATTTTAATTATTTTAAGAATTTTTGAAAGCTTTCAAACACTTTAAGGAAACTTAAACTATTTTAAAAATTTCACGGCAGTCCAAGAGATTGTACAACAGTAAATAGAGGGATTCAATATTATTTCAAAGATAGCAGAGTCATTTTCCAAGGATTTCAATAGATGTAAAAAAATTCTAAACATTTTATAATATTTCTCTAAACTGCAAAGCATTTCATAACAGTGAAGATATTTCGTAGGATTTCAAAGATTTAATGATAATTCCAAATATTTCGATTAATCTGCGTTAGAATTTCCTTACATTTTGAAAGATTTCAAAGGTTTTCATAGGATTCATAAAATTCTGAAATATTGAGAAAAAATCCAAGGAATTTAGGAGAATTTTTAAGATTTAAAAATACTTCAAAAGATTTTCAAGAGATTTTATGAGATCTTCTATGATTTCAGTGGTTCTGTTGGAATTTAGTGGCTTTCAATAAGGTACTTTAATCAATTTTCCTGGATCTCAAAGGATTTCATAGTTCTTCAAATATTTCAAGATATTTGAATGAATATCATCAAATTTCACGTAATTTCACGGCATTTCAATGGATTTGATATTTTAATGGATTTCAAAGGATTTATCCACAAGAACTGAGGGATTTCAAAGAATTTCAAAATTCTGAAAAGAATATTAAAACATTTTGAATAGATTTTACGAACTTTAAAGGTTTTTGAGGGGATTTTGAAGGGTATTTTCAAAGATTCTCAAGAATTTACAAGCGCCTGAAAAATGTCAAGATATTTTGAAAGTTTTCAAAGGATTCGAAACATTTTAGGGTATTTCCAAGGATTCCAAGGAATTTACAAGTGATTTGAAAAATTTGAAGAAATTTCCAAGGAGCCTAATGACTAAGTAATCCAAAAGATTGTATACGGCTTTAAAGAGTTTCCTAGAATTTCAGAAGATTCAGAAGGCTTTTATAGGAGCTGTGAGGTTTCAGAACATTGAAAAAGATTAGAGCGTATTTTTGAGGGATTGTAACGGATTCAATAAGATCTCCAAAGATTTCAATGATTTTATAGGATTTTAGAATCTCTCAAGGTATTCCAATATATTTTCCAGGTTTTCAGGAAATATCATACGATTTAATAGAATTTCGCCGATTTTTCAAGGGATTTTATTGGATTTTAACGGAAGGAGTCATAAATTCTTGATGGCGATAGTATCCGCACAGTTCCTACCGGATGCTTGTTTTTTTTTTTTTTTTTTTTAAGCATTAACAACTGTACATTCGAAATTAGTTTTATCTTGTTGAGAAGCATATTATAACAAACTGAAAATTGAAAAATTAGTAACGTTCCTGATTGAGCATTTGAAAATTAAGAAACTTCGAAACAAATATTTGCTAATTTAAACTTTTGAAACAAAACAACTTTAGTTTCAGGGTTTCAAAAATTAAACTTTTTTGGAATTGCGCATTCGAAATTATAATTTGAAATTGAAATTACAGAAATTTTCAACATGATGAAAATTACTAAGAGGTATCAGAACATGTAATTTCGAATGACATTCAAAGTGATTGGATAGATTTTATTATTCCAAAAATTATATTTCTGTACAAAAAAAAACCTTCGCTGTTATTTTTAATCGTCCAAATTGAAGAATTTTCGATATTGCGAATCTTCACAGTTTGATTATTCTCAAAACGTTGAAAATTTTGAGATTTCTCATTCGAATCTTTGGAAATAATGAATTCAAGGCTAGTGGAACCGTCAAAAATTAAATAGTTCCAAACTATAATAAACGGTGAAACTGACGGTTGGACAATGTTTATGAATGAATTGGAAGAACATTATAAATAATCTTTTGCAATAACAAAAATATAAATAGTCTCTATAATTTTTCTCTTCTTTCCTGTAAAAAGAAAAAAGTGAAGGGAAGTAAAAAAATCCGGTTTCGCCACCATGTCGATTCGCGCCTGCTTCTTTCATACTCTTCTTTTGATGGTTCGATGGAGCTAAGTAAGAGCTAAAAAGTACATTCTTGCTCTAAAAAAAAATGAAATGCATGAACTTATGAAGTTTTTTGTATCTCCTGTAAAACTAAATTAGAAATTCTGTTGTTTTAACAATGAGAATCATCCACGAACAAAATGGAATATCATGTCCATAAGCAATTGGGCATTCAAGCGTGCTTGCACCAGTTAATAAGAGGAAGTTAAACTCTACGTATTTACACGATGTGCTCAATTATTTGCTTATTATTATAGAGTATACACTTGCGAACTGTTTACTTCATTCCATAAGTGAATTGATAACCAAGTGAATCTAATTACATTTGCTGATTAAATTTAAGACCATGGTCAGCGACATTCTCCCTAAAGGCTCGTCACATATCGATTAGTTCTACTAGAAACTATAGTGTCCATTTACGTTGACTGAATGTCTCTGATTAATATTATTTATTTATAATTTAGTCAGACAGAGCCGAGTGAACACCATTCTTTCAAATGAAATATCTAAGCAGGGGAAATAGGGCGATTTTTCAGGAAAATAGAAGAATAATTGGGGAATAAATTCTTTTGAGTGAACTTTGTTTTAATACTATATTAAATTCAATATGAAGCGTTTTAAATTCCCGAAATTTTAAGTGAAAATACTTTGCAATTCTAACAAAATAGTTGGATTTTTCACCAGGGAGGATTAATTTTCAACCCACAGAAACGAAATTTCAGCAAAAAGTAATTTTTAAACGAACAGTTGCATTCACAACCGAATAGTTCAACTTTCTAGGAAAAAAGTTTATTGAAAAAATTTGAAAATCTAGCCGAAACGTTCCATTTTTGACTGAATAGTAGAATTTTTACCCAAAATATGCATTTTCAACAAAACAGTTGATTCATAAACAAAAAAGTTTAAAACTCAATAAAAAACAGTCGCGTTTTTCGCCAAATAGTTGAATTTTCAATTCAAAAGACAAATCTTTCAGAAGACAGTTGAATTTTCAACCCATAAAGTTGAACTTTTCACAACAATTTTAATTTTCAACCAAAAAAAGATGAATTTTCAATCTCAATGGACGAATTTTCAACAAAATAATTTAATTCTTAACCTCAGAAGATAAATTATATCGACCTTCTGTTTCAACCAAGAAAATTGTAAAGCCAAAAATACGAATTATCTACAAAACTTTCTAGGAAACAGTTCAATATTAATTCTAAAATATGAATTTTTGAAAAAATAGTTCATTTATAACCAAATACTTGAATATATTTTGTTACAAACTAGTTTATCTTTGAATCAAGAAGTTGATTTTTTAACAAAAACAGATGAATTCTCAGCAAAACATGTAAGAACCATAACATCAAAAAATATAAAAATTGGAATATTGACAAGTTATTCTTACAAGTATAAGGAATTACGTAGGAATTCAACTTGTAGTGGTAGATGAAAAAAGATTGAAATTAAATTATTTTAAAGCATGCAACGATTGATATTCTAACCCGAACAGATTCTAGTTGAATTTTGAACTAGAAAAAATCAATTTCAAATTATAAATATTAATTTTCAATGAAAAATGGGAAAGTCACATCTTCAAATAAGAATGATAATTCTGACCCAAAAGAAAAACAAGATTAAAAAGGTAATTGAATATTCAGCTTAAGAGATGGATTTTCACCCAAAATTAATAATTTTTTAACAACGAAAATGAATTTTCAGCAAAAGAGTTTCACATTCATCCAAATTGTTACATTTTTTACCTGAAACGTCATGCTTCCACCAAGATGATTAATTTTTAACTTAAAGGTACTTATTTTTAACCACATACATTAACTTTTCAGTTAAGAGATGTACGTTTTTAACCAAAAATCTTATTGTTGAATTCTTGGTTGAAAAAATTATTTCTTAACCAAAAATGAAACAAATTTTCAACAAATTAGTTAAACTTTTAACCAAATAAATGAAGTTTTGACCAAATAAGATGACCTTTAACAAAATAGTTGGATTTTTAACCAAATGAGATAATTTTTAAACAAGTAGTCAGATTTTTGACCAGACGATTCAAATTCCGAACCAAAATATAATTTTAAAATTTCAACCAAAAAGAATTAACTTTAAACCAATAATAGGTGGATTGTTTTATTCGGTTCCAATAATTTATTTCGCATATGAATGAAAAAAACGAGGACAGAGTAAGAGAAATCATTCCTCAAAGTGTAAAATTGAAGTAGAAACTCCATTTTTCGAGAAACATTAGAAAGTTCCGGTAGAAGGGTTGTGAGTCCACTAGGTGGTCTGATGATTCTTTCCGGTTGCAAGGAAACGCCCCGGTTCTCAATAACTCTCTTGACTTTGATATCCCCACGAATGTTCAATTTCAGAAGTTGAAATTTCAACCCAAAACGACCAAATAGTTTCATTTTCAGCGAGGAAAAACCGAAAGGACAAGGTATCAACAAAACAATAGAATTTTCAATTAGACAAAAATAATTCAAGGAAATGGTGTAAATTTTCAACAAAATAGTCGAATTTTTGACCCCGAACATGAATTTTCATCCATATAATTGAATTTTTAACTTGAAAAGATGAGGTTTTAACAAAATGTAAGATATTTCAATTTTAGGTTTGAAAAATTACTTTTCAAGAAAACAATTAATTTCAACCAATTGAATTCTACAAAAAAGATGAATTTTCAACCAAAAAAGTTTAATCTTAGAAGAAATAAATTTTCAAAGGAATACTTCAACTTTCAACCCAGTAGTTGAAATTTCAACCAAGAAAGATGAATTTCCAACCAAGAGCGATACGTTTTGAACCAAATAGTCAAATTTTCAAACAAACCAAATGAAAATTCAAACAGAAATAGTTGTATTATCATCTAACGTTAATTAAAAGTTGAGCTATGTTGTTGACAATTTTTTCTTAACATTTTTCAACAAAAAAAGTTAAACTTTCAATATTGTAGTTGAATTTTCACTAAAAAAATATGAATTTAAAGAAAATAATAAAATTTTCAACCAAGAAGTTTATTATAGTGGCAAAAATGACCAATTTTCAACAAAAATTTTAAATTTTGAAGCGATAAAACTAAATATCTACAAAAAAGTTAAATTTTTATCCATAAATTTCCTTTACAACCAAATATTTGCATACATTTTTCACAAATTAGTTCTTATTTTAAATAAGAAGTTGTCTTTCGAACCAAGAGAACATGAATTCTCAGAGAAACATGTATAATAGTTTATGTGCCTACTCCAACATTACAAACCCAATCAAAAGTATAAATTTTCAACGGAAAATGGAACAGTTACATATTTAGTAGGAAAAGTAATTCTGAACAAAAAAAAAAGACGGAACGAATTTTCAGGAAATAATGAAATTTTTAACCCAAGAGAGGAATTTTCAACAAAACTGATGTATCTTGATTAGCTTTAACAAGATAGTTTGAATTTCAAACCATGTAGTTGAATTTGAAAGAAAAATGAATTTTCAACGACCAGTTTAATTAAAATTTAAGAATTTTAAATTAGAATGAAATTAAATTCGAAATCCTATTTAACGTCCAATACTTCAATACTGATGTTCATTTGGGACGCTGTTAGAAGAGTGTTCTTGCTAGACATATTAAAAGGATTGCTGATGTTGACCATGAGTTTGACTCAAATAATGTTGAAATTTTACATAGTGAAAGTAATGAGATAAGGAGAGAATTAATGGAAATGCTTCACATCAAAAAACGAAATAACTTGTCTATTAATTTGAAAACTGATTTGGATGAATCAAAAAAAAGTTACTCCAGTATGATTAATTACATTTACCAATTGGGTTTCATGAATCTTGATTTTCTCTTATTTCTGTTGTGCTCATTACGGATTTGCCTTTTGACCCACACTTAGATCTCATCTATCGAGGAGAGATGGTGCTGTATGAGCACCAAAACGTTGGCATTGCAATAGGAGCATTCTGCGGTCTAATTTTCAATAAAATAAGTTAATTCACAACTAAATAGAATTTTGGACGAGAAATACTTGGATTCCCTTATTGGGTTCCATTAGTTTATTTCGCATTCAAGCGGAAAACGAGGAAAGGGGATAAAGAAGAATTATATCAAAAAGGGGAAAAGAGGGAAAGGGGGGAAAGAGTTTGAAGTCAGAAATATAAAAAATCATTTTCAAATTCATTAAGTTATTATTGAACTATATCAAACGTATATAGTATTTGTTATCTGGCACGACCCCCCCCCCTTCTCAAATTGACAAACTGTCTGGACAGCCCCTGATCCTCTTCTAGAAATCAAAGAAAAATGATCCTTTTGAAATTTGATAAATGAAAACAAAATCAGGAATAACCAAATTTTTTTCTCATATTAGAAATGCTGCAACGTGTAAAATTGAAGCAGAAACTCGAGTTTTCGAGGCACATTAGAGTGTTCCGGTATAAGGGTTGTGAGTCCACTGGGTGGGTGTGACGATTGTTTCCGGTAGCAAAGAAACGCCCCGGTCCTCACTAACCCTCTCGACTTTGGTATCCCAACGAATGTGTTGTCGACATTGCTTCGAATCAGCACTTCCTGTTTCACGTCAACGATTTACTATTCACATCACCCCCTTCTTCGCACACGAACCTACTACCATTTTCCACAGGATTAACATCACTCTCGCTACAGTCTGAAATAATCTCCAAAAGGAATTCATTTGTGAAAGCAAAAATAATTAAATTTTCTTTAAAGTGATTTCCACCCCCGCCCCATTACATTTTCTCTTTGGATACATTCTTCATCTTGTAGGGCCAGTATAAGGATAACGAGGGGGAAAGAACTTCTTGAAATTCGGTCCAGCGGAGGTGGATTACTCCGGATCATGTAGGATTACCCTGGATTACCTCTGTATACAGAATAACTCTGTATTGCTTAAAATTACTCTGGATTGCATATGATTACTCTGGATTACATAAAATCGTATTAGATCCTCCACCTAAGCTAGACTTACACGAATTTCCAACCAAAGAAGATTGTTTTTTAACATAATTATTGAATTTTCAACAGAAAAGATTTGCTTTGAACCAGGGATTCGAACGAAGTTATAGGGAATTTTCTGATATTTGCCAATTATTTCTTAAATCCTATATATTTTACCTGAAAACTGTGATAAGTATGAAAAATGACTGAAAAATAATACAGCTGTAAAGACAAAATGTCAAAATTGTGTTTCCTCATAATTTTATGTCGAAACAAAAAAAAGTAACGTAACACAAGTTTCGCTACGTTACTTTTCGTTATTTTCGATGAAAAATATAATTACCACATAGTTTTGATATTATGGCTTTGTAGCCTCATTATCTTTTGATACTTTTTTGACAAAGCATATTTCTTAGCCCAATAATTTTTAATTTATCGAAATAATTGCCAAATATAAAGAATTGCCCCTTATTCGTGCATATCCGTGCTTTAAACAAAATACACTTGAACTTGAATTTGCGCAAGGTATTGATTCTGATCTTTGGCTTAAATCCAGGCTCTCCGAATGCTAACGTCAGGGCCGTGTGAACACTAAGAGTGAACTGACGCAATTTGACGCAGTTATCCAGTTATTAGACCGTACGGGTACAGTGCTCTATAGCTTTTCTACGTGAGGCTAAAATCAAGTTTCTTCTCATACAAGTTCAAGTGTAGTTCAATTTTTAACCTATGAGATTAATTTTCTAACAAAAAAAAACAGATTTTTCAATCAAACACATAAATTTTGAACAAATTAGTTGAAGTTTCATCTTAAAAAGGTCAATTTTAAACTAAAAATCTAAGAGTAAAGCTTTACTTCAGAAATTAAATTTAACAACAAAAACAGATTTTCAATAAAATAATTAATTTTCCAAACAAAGAGATGAATTTCCAATTAAAATTAGGAATCTTCATTAAAAAAATGACTTTTCAACCAAATTCTTGAATCCTCCACTGAGTAGAATGAGTTGTAATTAACTGAGAGAAATTCTCAACCAAATATTAAAATTACCGGCCAAGAAATAAATTCTCAATCAAAACGAATTTTCAACACATTAGTTCAATTTTCAACCAAGGAGATGAATTTTCTATTCAAAAAAACAATTATCAACAAATCGCATTAATTTTCAATCCAACAGTTGAATTTCACAACTATAAAACATAAATTTTACACTCAAAATGGAGAAGTTAAATTTTCGACGAAAAAAACGTTTTCATTTTGAACTAAAAATGTAATCGTCAAATTTTGAGTTTGAAGATTAATTTTGAGCCGAAAGAAGCGTATTTTTAATGAGTTAAATTCAATAAACAAAGACTTTTTTTGATCAAATAGTTGAATCCTCAACCAAAAAGAAGACATTTTAACAGACAAGATTATCTTCCTAAACAAAAAGACGAATTTTAAAGAAAATACGTGAATCTTCTGATGAAAAGTTGAATTTTTTACTTATAAAGGATAAATTCCCAACTGAAAATCGAATAGTCAAATTTTTAGATAAAAAATCAAGTTTTACTTCAAAAAAACGAACTTTCAAAGGTTACATCAATTCTTCAAATCTTATCGAATTTTGAAGACAAAAAGACAAATTATCTATAAAACAGTTAAATTTACAACTTGAAACTATGATTTTTTAACAAAAGAGTTTTTTTTCTGCCAAATAGTTTAATTTGTATAAAAATAGTTTATTTCCAACAAAACAGTTGAAATTTCAACCAAAAATATGAATTTTGAACCAAATAGTCGAATCCTTAAACAATGGTTTTTTTTAAATAATTCAAAAAATGTTAACTTCAAAAGATAAATTTTTAATTGAGAGTATCAATTTTATCAACTTAAAATAAAATGAGTACATTCTTAGTTTAAAAAATGAGTTCTCAATCAAAGAAAGACATATTTTCGTCAAAAAAGATAAATTTTCAACCAAAGAGATGCATTTTCAAATACAACGAAGAATCTGCATACAGAAAAAATTACTTCTCAACCAAATTCTTGCATTTTCTATTAAGTAGCTGACATTTCAACCAAAAAAGACGAATTTTTAGCAGAATAGTTAAATCCTCAAACAACAGGCGAATTCTCAACTCAAAAGTAGTTTTTTCAATCTAAACGGATACCTGTTAAGAAAATTGTTTAATTTCGAACAAGAGACATCTATTGTTAAACAAATAGATACATTTTCGACCAAAATATGAAATTTTAATCAATGAAGAATTATTTTTCACAGATCAATACGAATTTTTGACCAAATATTTGAATTTTCAACTAAAAAAGATACATTTTCAATAAAAATAATTAATTTATTAAACACAGAAAGAACGAATTTTCAACGAAATAGTTGAATTTTTGACCAAAGAGATTACTTTTCAACTAAAATCATACATCTCCGACCAAACAAAAAATTATGGAAGTAGTTAAGCTTCCAAAGAAGTAGTTGAATTTTCAAAAAAAAGATAAATTCACAATCAAACATGGAATAGAAAAATTTTCAGTTGAAAAACTCAATTTTGAAGAAAAAAAATAAAACTTTCGACAAGATACATGCATTCTCAATCAAATAGTTGGATTTTCTACTAAAAAGAATTAATTTGTTAACTAAAAATGGACTGGTAAAATTTTCAGGAAAAGTAATTAATTTGCAAAAAAAAGGAAAATATTCAAATAAATAGTTAACTTTTCAACTAAATCATTTTCAACTCTAATCAAAAATCTCTAAGCAAAATCTAAGCTTTTAACAAAGTAGTTTACATTTTAACCAAGTAGTTAAATGTACAACTGAAAAAGTTGAATTAAACAAATAATTAACTTCCAGCAATTCAGTTGAATTATCTACCAAAATTGTTTAATTTTCAACCCAAAAAGAGAAATTTTCGACAAAACAGATGAATTATCATCCAAAGACATAACTTCTTCACAAATGTAATGATTAGGTTTTCATGTAGGAAAATTGATTTTCAAAAAGAAAATTTCAATGATTTATTTGAGAATCATTTTAATTATATACATACATCGCTCCGAATGATCCGCATTATTCTGGATTACAATTGAATTATTTGGATTACTTGAATTACTTCGAATTACCTGGATTACGAGTGGATTAAAACTGGATTGCTCCATATTAGGATTGTATTACAAGTTGATTCACATGAAATACGAGTGGTTTACCTTGAACTACAAGTGTCTTACTCCAAACGACATAAATTACTCTGGATTACAAAGACTACCTGGATTATTACCTGGATTACCTTGTATTACTCAGATAACGCCAGATTACTAGTTCGGGTTACCGAGGGGCCCATCCATTTACAAGAGTTGTTTCCCCCTTATAGAATACAATTTAAATAGCTCAAATCTACAAGAAAAAATTTAATACCAAAAATTATTGTGATTTTTTAATATTTTATATAAGATAAAAAATTTCTCTTATTTCTCTTGAAATTCCGCTAAAGGCTCTCGTAACTGTTTGATCTATATTTCTTTTCATTGGAATATTTTATCGGTATATATAATCTTCAATGATATAAAAATGATCAAACTGAAAAATGCCTCACTTCCAGTTGTATTGCTTAATCCAAATAATCTTTCCAATTAACGATTTGTTGAAAACTCATGAATGATTAATTACATGCAATGGAATCTAGGTGACAATTATTTAATTAATTTATGAAATTTTATATTTGGTTTGAATTATTTGAACTAATGAAGTAGACATACAAATTAAATCAGTAAAATTTTTAAGTAATTTCGAATTGAATAATCCATTACCATCAACCCTAGGCATTTATTTTTCTGTATGCATATTTTTCCACATTATTCATTTCATTCTACATTGTTAATTGTGACAAATGCTTTCACAGATTTATGTCATCAAGAAACTAAAATTACCATCTAAAAATCTTCATTACATCTAGGTCATATTAAATAATAATGGATGTATAATCGAGCAATCAAATAATTCAATTTCTTTTGACACCCCCTTTTAGCAATGAAAAAAGGTAATAAAGTAACAGAAACCAATTGGATCAAATGCCTTATTTTTATTTTTTCTCTTTTTTTTTGTCCACTGACAGTCCGTACCACCGCACCAGTCTGTATAGGGGAACATGGGACAAAATTTCTCATGTCAATCTCTTATAATTTTGTTGTTATCTTCCAAGTTATGAGACGCATGGATAGTTTTCGTGCTTAGTTATAATTTTTAATGATTTTAAACTGAAATCACTTTAGCAACATTCCGTTGTGTACTTAATACCTCTTCTTTTGCCTTGAGGAGTTTTTGAATGCGAGGATCATCGCGATTTTCGGAAGTCATATTGGAAAAAGTACTTTGGCGCGAGAGGCCATTCACTCTGAAATCAGACGAATCTTTGCCAACGATTACATTTGATTTCATATGATTTCATTAAGGATTTCATACTATGGCACGCGACTGCTTGTTTCTAGTAAGCCAACTATGAATTCAAAAGTGACATGACACTAATTTCAATGAACACGCTCTGACTGTCCGTTAACTGCTGTCGACTCCCATCTAGACTTGGAGACTCGCACTGACTGCTCTTCACTCCGTCTGACTCCACCTGATTTCACGCTGACTGCTCGATGATTGCCCGCGCGTCGCACTCACGCTCGCACAATATCACGTGGGTTCCAAGGAGAATATCATAATTGAACTTTCTTCACGCCACAAATTAGCCAGAAGATTATAATAAATAGCATAAGTAATTATAACAGATATAAATAAATCATAAGACAAATTCACCTTCCGCTTATGAACTTTTGCGTTGTGGTGTTAAACATTGAGCGTACATACTTTCGTCGAATGTATAAGCTGAAGGGAACAAAGTTTATGAGTTGGAATACAAAGTTGCATCCGAAGAAAGAGAAAACAATTGTTTTGAAATCTTTTAATATTTGCTATCCTCTTTCTTCAATTAAACGTTTTTAAAAATTCCTATTTAGGGTGGCCGTTGGACCGGGAAACCAGGAAACCCGGGAAGTGAGCTTGAATTCATTTTTTACCGGAAATTTTAGAAAATTTTTAGCTTAAAAATCTATCTAAACGACTCAAGTTAGAACCGATTAAATTTAGGAAATTTTAATTAAGAAAAAGAACCATTTTTTAATATACAATTAATACTTGACTGTTCATATTCAAAACTAAATAATTTGTAACTGAATTGTTTGAAATAGAGAACCTTAAATCTTTAAAATTTCAGCCATTCAAATTCAAACTTTAAACGTAACAACTGCAATTGTTCTATTTTTAAGTTTTTTGATTTTTAAGTAAAATTGTGAAATTTTTATGTATGAATAACAATATTCCAATTATTAATTTTTTTAAATTTGAGTAAGTTTAAGAGATATTTAGAAGTTTTAAAAAGATTTCAACTTGATTTATAATTTGGAGCTATTTCAAAAAATTTAAAAGAAAATCTAAATTTTTAAAGATTACAGAATTGATTTTGAATGCCATTCAAGGATTTTGAAAGAGTTTACGATAATCAAAACAATTGCTGGAAATTCCTGGGAAAATTGCAAATTAAGTTTTAGTTTGAAATAATTCATCTTAAGAGAATATTGAAAATGATTGAAGAAAATAAAAAAATTTGATGAACAAATAGAAATGAAACTGTTACTAATAATTCACAAAAATTCACGTAAGTTTAAGAGATATTTGAGAGTTTTGAGATGATTGAAAAACAAGTTAAATCTTGAGAGAATTTAAAAAATGGTAGATTTTTGAAGATTTCAAACAAAAAAGTGTAAGGTTTTTGAGCATTATAAAAGGCTTCAGCAGGATTGGAACTTCTAAGAAAACTGAAAATTATTTTTTATCCCGAATAAGTAATTTCAAGAAAATATTTAAAAATATTTCAAAGAATTTCAAAATTTGTCAAAAATTGAAAGATTTAAAGGCAATCTTTTCACTTTGAAGGTTCTTTAGATAATTTTGGAACAAATTTGAATAATTATCATAAACATTTGAAAGTTATGTGAAAATTTCGAAAATAGTTTGAAATTTGAGCTTATTCCAAGAAATGTAAAGCAATATGTAGAGTTTTGAAAATTTTGAAGCGTTTCAAGGGTTTGGAAAGGTTTATAGATAATAAAACAATTTTCGAAAGATAACTGGAAAAATTTAAAGTCATTTTTCATTTCGGAAGAATAGTTTTGAGAGAATATTTGAAAATATTTCAAAACAAGTACAGGTTTTGATGTATGAATAACAATTGAAAATGTACAAGTTTTTTACGACTGAAGATAAACTTAATTCATCTTCTAATATCAAAAATTTTTAGTTGAAAAAATTATGATTGTTCAATTCTTATTGTTTCTGGTATAAAATTTCTGATAATTATATAAATTTGTAAATTCACAATTTTGTTCATTTATTCTTCAATTTAGAGAATTGAATATGATAGCGTGAATTTATATTTTGTGAATCTTCGAACTGTACAACTTATAAAAGCTTAAAGATTTCAATTTTGCAGTTTGCCGGCATTTCATTTGGAATTGTTTACTTGGAATGTGTTGGAAGCTTCCACTTTATACGCTTACATTATTGAGCGTTTGAATACAAAATTGTTAAGCGTTAATTTTAAAAGTTTAAAATTCAAAAGGATTCCTCTCTGACCGAAAATTTCTCTCCTCGAATAAAACTGCTATCCTGCTATTAGTTCAAACTTTTTGGCGAATTTGTCATATGTACATTTATAACTAGTCAAAAATAATAAAAAAATAAGAATTACAGAAGCAAATTTCGCTTAATTTACCTTTTCTTAAAAACATACAAAAAAAATTTGTTTTTCAAATTAGACCGATTTATAAGAATAAATGTATGAAGATGGTAGTGAATAATGGCCTTTGGTCTTTGTAATTAATATCATATATTTAAGAAGCACAGTCAATGCATTTCGCTGCGGAACCACAGCCTCATCAGGACTATAACAAACAATGGATAATATCATGAATATACATACATATATGGTCTATTATCGACAAATACATTTTTCATTTATTAATTTTATTCTTAAACTTACCGCAATGTGAACTTTTCATCCAAATTAAATATAAAAAATGAGTGGTAGTTCTCATATTTTTAAGAAGTCAGAAAAATAAAAAAATCCTTTTTCTTCAAGCGTTCATAACCTCACTAAATTTGGAATAGGTATTTGGAGTTCTAAAAGAAACTGTATTGATTCTAGTTGTGTAATTTTATTTTCCAGATTTTTTATATCATTTATGACTTCTTTTATATGAGAAACGTTATCAGAAATTTCCAGTTGTAAAATCTTGTATCGAAAATATGTAAGTTTTTCTTGGAATTTACATTGTGCTGAA
>CAKNXH010000172.1:185127-211515 GCA_932178445.1 Andricus quercusramuli | reverse complement strand
TATCATTGGGGGAAATTATACTTCACATGGGCATGAAACTATGACGTTAATTTGAACTTGATACGTGCGGGGGCAGATTTTACATGCTTAACCGGCTAGGCCCTTTAGAGCTCATGGGGGTTTGGCGTGAAAGAGAAAAGGCTTTATAATATATTTTAACATATGTAAATCCTTCGTGTAGAGGGGATCTCAGTTGGAGCTACTTTGCAGTAAAAAGTTACTAAGTGCTTTAAATGTTAATTCATAGAACTAGGATTGCCTCAATATTAAATTATTTACCAAACACACTTGTTGAAATCTTCTTGCTACAAATGTACAGTTTTAAAACAAACTTAAAATTTTATCAAAGCCGTAAATTAACAATAGTAGCTTCATAAAATTATACTGAACTTAAGACAAGAAGCTGTTGAGTAATAACAATCAGTTTCATAGTGTTATAAATTTATGCAAATACTTATTTTATGTTACATTGAGCTGCTAATTATAATAAATAATAATAATTATTCATGAAGAGAAAACAGTGCCGATTTGTTCAAAGTCAAAAATGAAAATAGCAGTAATAAGGTAATAGCTATTGTTTATGTAACCGTTTCAAATATGAAACTTTTTTGTAGTTACTTTTATATTTTAAAATTATATGTATTCTAAGGAAATTGAAACTCATGAATACGTTTTATTGGAAGCTGTTCGTCAGTCATGACTGACGAAGTATTTCTCAGAGAAGGAATATTTTAGAAGATTCTGAATTCCTGGATGGAGAAAAATTTTAATTTTTCTATATTAGGCTATAAATCTCTATGGCTTTGAAAATTATTTGTTCCCAAAAGTGTTTCTTCAGATTCACCTAGTTCTAGCTCCTACTTCCGGAAGGTTTACAACTTCCTAGGACCAAAAGGTAATGTTTGAGAAAAAGTTGAATTTTCAAAAAAAGTCGAATTGTCAACTAAAAAAAATCAATTTTCAATTAAATAGTTGGATTTGCAATTAAAAAATGATACATTTTCAACGAAAAATGGAATAGTTAGATTGTCAGTTGAAAAATTAATTTTTAACAAAACGAATTTCGAAATTTCCAAAAAAATTCCAATCAAAAATATAGATTCCAAACCGAAAAGACTATTCTTCTACGAAAAATGGCGAATCTCTAACTATATACGTAAATTTAAAAAAAGACGAATTTTAAACAGAAAAGTTAAATTTTTCACCAAAAGAATCCAGAAAAAAAGTTCAGCTTTCAACCAAGTAGTTGAATATTCCATCAAGTAGCAAAATTTTGAACTAATGAAATATATATATACTTACATAGATGAAATTTCTACTAAAAGAGATAAACATACAAAGCAAAAAGACGAATTTTTAACCAGAGTTTAATTTTCATCCAAAAAAAGATTCTGCAATCAAGGGGGGAAAAAATCAACCAAATTGTTGGATTGTCACTAGTCTACAAATTAAAAGAATTGTTTGTACATATAGTGACGCCATATTTTCTCAATGCATTTTGACCTGCTACAGGAGAAAATCGCATTGAAAAAATTTTGTATCGATTGGTTTCCGAAATCTTGTATGTTTATTTTCGTCTGAAAGAATTACTTTTTTCAATATTTCGGTTCATTACACTTAAACTACCAAATTGATCAGGGAAAATTGCACCAATATTTGTTGCAGATTAGATGATCTTTATTGTTCGGGTTAAGGTGTGTAAGCAGGGAAATAAGCATAACAAAGAGTCACGTAAGATGAGCAGCACTGGGTTTATTCGACACAACCGTTTTAATTATGTTACAATCAAGTCTCAATTACACGAACTAAATTTACGAATGAACTGACAAAATGCTCGGACACAAAAGGCAATTTTCAAAAGTAGTTGTCTGTTCGAACGCTGGAGAATGAGTGAGTGCCTCGCATCCGCACACACACCAGGCCTCTCCCCCTTAGGGCCAATTCCCCCACCTTACCTCACACCTCGCCGTGCCTGGCTCAGAGGGTGCCACCCCCTCTTGCCTAAATTTTGGACCTCATGACGAAAGTGGGTCTAACGCCTTGGAAAAATTCTGATCTTCCTTTCGAAGATATAATTATCTTGGAAATCAGTGAGACTTCACCAAGCGAAGGCTACGAACACGGCCCTATCAGGCGCCCATGTCGTGGTGGCGCAGAGTGGAGAGGTGGGGGAATACACACACCCCATTTCTAAAAATGTGATTGATGCAACTCGCGAGGACACCCCCGCGAACCCCAGAGATCGTGCAGACAAACGCAGAACTCAACCACCAGATATTCAGAAAAATTCGAATGAAAATTAGCGTTATTACATATACAGCTGTTACAGAACACAGTTTGTTGCTATGAATTTCAGCCTTACAAAACCTATCTCTGCCTATAAAAATGAATGGCAAAGATGACATACAAAATGTGAGACATAAGAACTACAACGCAAACAGGTATAACAATCGACTGGCTGAACTTTACAATGTTTTGTTTTCAGGCTTAAGAACTGCAACGCAAACAGGTATAGCAATCGACTTATTGATCTTAACAATATTTCGTTTTCTTAAAATTAGGATCGATGAAACACAAGCACACGCATCCACGCCCATTCGAGGGCAACGCAGGCCCAGCTACCTGCTTTTATGACTCAAAACATTTCAAACTAAACTTGACAATATCTACGAGAAGAAAAAAGGCTCATTAAAATCGGGCATCGGGCAAACCCTGACTTATCATCCCGACCTTGGAAGCTTCAGGTGTCTAGCTAACCGGAACATTTATCTTGATACCTTTTGCAACCAGATTGATCGATTCCAACTTGAGATAGGGTTCACAGAGTGAAACCATCAGCGACAAAATTTTTGTTGTTGAAAATTCACGTTACGAAAACCAATCCATGCAAATTATTTCAATGCGAGTTTCAAGTTTAGCAGGCCAAAATGCATTAGAAAAATATAGCGGCCCTGAATCTACAAAATGACTGTGAACTAGTGTTATTACGAGTAAGTTGCAAAGGCGAATTTTTAATAAAAGAATTCCATTCCCAACCTGCAAATATGTATTTTCAACGAAAAAGTTTATTTTTAACCAAATAGTTGCATTTTCTGCAGAAATCGTTGAAACTTCAACCCACAAAGACGATTTTTCAACAAAACTGTTGAATTTTCAACCGATTGGAATGATTTTATTACAAAATTAGTAAATTTTGACAAAATTATTGAATTGAAACGAAAAAAGTGAATTTTCAACTAAAATGGAATAGTTGAATTCTCAGTTAAAAAAAGTAATTCTCAGAAAAAGAAAACTTACATTTAACTCTAAAATTATTTTTTTTCAAAGTAGGAGAGAGTGAAGCTAAGCCGACAGCAGGGCTAAGCCGACGATCGCTTTTTTAAAGAAGAATGTAAACCGTATGGTCAAAACTTTTCTCCGACGCTTGTAGAAACTTGTGCTTTTCTTTTGTATATCATAATTCACTATAATAAAGGTATATTCATCTTACGTAAAAAATGTGCCAAACATGAATGTGTTATTAAAATTTGATTTTCCGATGATTTTCAATGTTGTTCGGATACCAATGTACAAAATTGACGCATGGGGCTAAGTACGTCATCGTGCCTACAGGACACAGCATGCATACAGACATACATACAGACAGACACCTTTGTGAAAATAATTTTTTCTGAATCAGGGGTCTCAAAACGTGAAGATTTGATGAAAACCGACAAAGTCCAATTTTATATAAAACTATTACCTTCTCATTGAACAATGCGAATGTAAAAAAATGTTGTTTAACAACGTATTAGGGATAGTTGGATCGAGAATTTAGTTGACTACAATAACAAAAATTAAAAAAGTGTACACTTTTCTGTCTTCAAACATTATAATCCAGTTCCGACTAAGCCCCGGGGGATGGTGGATTACCCCCATTATTTTTCGTTTGACAGATTTCCCATCACTTCACTTTTTTTTAAATAATTGATAAGCAAAGGATCGTAGTTCAAAATCATCAATAACATTTTGTAGCCAACTAAATTCTCGACTCATCTATATCTAGATGCAAAAAAAAGCAAGAAAACTGATTGATTGTCGAAAAAAGATTTCTGAACTACATTTTAAAAGTAACTAAGAAAGTAACTATTTGTGTAGTTGCTGTTACTGAAAAGAATGTAACTGGTTATCGCTTAGTCAGCAGGGAGCATTTTTTCCGTTTCAGGAATTCTACTTCCACTCATCGATGTAGGCAACAAAGTCAGGTGCAAATTTTAAACAATAGGGTCTTACTGATCCGTATTTCAATTTCATGAGACAATGATTACCCTACAAATCTACGTATAAAGTTTCTCAAAGTCGGAATAAAAATAGAAGCATATGGTTTATAGTGGACTCGGGAATCGAGAATTTTACGCAACAAGGAATAACCCGGAAAATTTCGGAAATTTCATTTAGAATCGGGAATTCTTTTTCTATCGTTAAATTTACTTTTCTCTTACTTTTCTCTACTTTTTATTATTTAATCATGAAGCCAAGGATTGAAAATCTTATTTCTTCATGTATCAAATATTATACCATCAACATTTTTTTTTATTACTTAAATTATTTTAATGATAATTATATGAGAGTTGTTACTTTCTTTCTTGCATAGGTTGAAAAATAATAAGATTCTCTATCAAATGAGTTGAAAATTGCAATATTTGCTTAAAATTGGAATAAAATATAATATAATAAACACTGGAAAAAGTTGATGAAAAATATTAATAAATGGGAAATATTTTTTTTTCTTTCTCGACTTTACAAAAATATTTCATTCATCAGCAGAAGTAATGAAATTCCCCCTACATTGTTATTTCAACTTTAATACTTGCTGCAGTTGAATCAAAGTGACACGCAGCAGACTGATATGCATTTAATTAAAATGATCTAGATTCAGTATCAAAATCATTTTACAGTCACAAGTAAATATCAGGTTTCGCACTCAGACCATTATTGATACTTTCGGACACTTCTTCAACAATTCAACGATCTCGAGATAATTTACGGGATTTCAAAGCATTTCAAGGAATTTTTAGGGATTTTACTAGAACGATGTGCACTAATAGGGTCTCCAAGGATTTTAAAGATTAGAAAATTTGCAATGGATTTCAAAGGATTTGAAAGACTGGAAGGTCTTTTGCAAGATTCAAAGAATTTTCAAAAATTTCAAGGTATTTTAGGGAATTTCAAAGAATTTCTAGAGAATCGTGGAGAGTAAATAAAATGGAATGAAATTGTATGGGACTTCTATAGGGATTTCATGGAATTTTATAGAGTCTTAGAGGATTTCTAAAATTCAAACGTTTTAAAAGAATTTCAAACTATATTAAAGTCTTCTCAATTATCAATAATGTTTGGACATGTTAAGAAATATATTTCATCATCAAATGAAATTACTTATTTGGTAATCCAGATTTGCTCAATTGATGGTACACAAAATAATCACTTTTTATGTAGATAAATATTTTATTTCAATGATGAATACATATAACATCATGTAATATGGTCAAGGATTTATGAATAGAATCCTTCTGTCATTTTGAAAACATGTAGTCAAAAAGTTAAGAACAGAATTGTTGCCTTTATTATTAAAGAATGATTTACCATTCAAATTTTCTGTTCTAAGAATAATTTTTCGAATAAAAATTCTTCATTCAGAAATTTCGGTTGAAAAATATCCAGAAAATTCAAAAGAACAAACTAAAAACAACGATTTGTATCAATTTTCACGCAGTATGCAACCAATCAGGTATTCAACAACAATGAGTGTGAGATTTTCGAGGACTTCTTTATGCCTACTTTTTTTTATACAGGACAAGTAGCAAAAGCGCTTGCATGTTTTTAAACATTTTGAAATATTGGATCAATAATACGCATTATTAAAAATAAAAAATGTTTTCATACTGAAACGCATTATTTTTGGTCCCTTATAAAAATTTGAATAAGGCGATTACGCAGTTTAGCTAGAAAAATAACACCTTTCTACAGGCTTCATGAATTTGAAATGAATTTATAAAGTCTTGCCAATTATTATAGGTAAAAATGTCTCCAAACTGTTGAAAATTTGCATGCGTTTGAAGTACATAACACTTAAAAATTGAGAAGTCTGCAGCAATTAAAAGATTCAGTGCCTTGCTCTTCAAAATTGATCGCAGATGCATTTTATATTTTCAATATAAAAATGTACAAATCAAAAGCACTTGTGTATAATATTTCGATTATGAAAACCGATTGAAATTTAACATTTTTACAAAATTCTGCAATTCAAGAATATTGAATCTTCTCGTGGGAATTTTATTAATTATCGATTCTATGAAAAACATATTTGCCACACCTAAGCCAACAATTAAAATTTATGAGCATTTTCAAAAATTAGATCTTTCATACTCTTATGGAAATATGATATTCTACCTTCTTTAAAAGATTGCAGTTGGAAAAGTCTTTTAACTCACGTTGACTAATTGGATTTAATGTCACTTTCCTTGAGAAGAAGATTTTGATTTCAAACAAAAAATTTGAATTCATTCCAAAAAGACACATTACCAACAAAATAGCTAAATCCTGAACTATAAGAAATCACTCTCACCGGTTGCATTTTTAACCAAGAAAGATAACATTTTTCTCAAAATAGAGGAATTTTTTACAAAACAGTTCAATTTTTTATAACGAAAGTATAAATTTCCAACAAGATAGTGGAATTCTAACGAATAAACATGTTATTTTTGTGTTTATTCGTTCATTTGTTTTCAAGGTTATTTGAATATCAAATGTTCTCAAGAATCTTGGGATAATTTAAAACAAATTTCAAAGATTCCAGATATATCGAAAAATTCTAATTTTATAATTTTTTAGGATTTTGAAAAATACTACGAAAAATCCGTGTCTGTTCAAAAACATTGAAGGCATTGCGAAGTTTAGAAGATAAATATCTTTCAAACTGGCTCAAAATATTTCTCAAATTTGAGAAAGTCTTTCAAAATTATAAAAATTGCCCTTCAATCTTCCGCAGATATTGCATAATTATTATGGAATAATCCCTATTTTTATACGATTTTTTGGGACAAATCACAAAAAGGCATCTTAAAATTGGTCGCAGGAAAAAAATGTGGTTGGAAAAACTAAGAAAGACCCAGGAATTTCAAATTGCCTGCTCACTGAACACTCTAAAGTACTTTTGAAAAATAGGTATGCTTTCATATTTCAATTTCTTGAGAGTGGATATCACATCATATTGATGTAAAATATACAAAATTATGATTCCATTTTTTGTTATAATCGAATATCAGAACTTAGTGTAATTTCAAAGTGTTGAAGCATTTCTTCAAACTTATGATCGGACTACATATTCCTAGATTTTGATATACGTATATTGGTATTACATAATCGATTCTAAGACGGATTATGCTGTCTGTACGTGTACGTAATAATAGAAACTCTGCTTTCTCGTTTCATGATTTCCCTCGATAGCTATAACTGGTTATCCGATAATCCTTATTACAATCCGCTTAGTCTTCGCCTCGATTTACATTCTCCAGTTCTGGTCGTTGCACACTATTAGAAAATTGCATATGAATATATGTGCAAGATTTTGCCGGTATCATATTCATAAACCAAAGCAGAGTACTATTTCCTCAAGATGAAGTGAGCCTGCATTTTATAGATGAGGGGATCGTCATGGAATGTCAGAAATCTTTTAAACAGTTTCAGATTTCTTTCTTCAAAAAACATACTGAGCTATGCATTCGCAAGTTGAGCAAATGATCATATTCGTCCTATTGTTTCTCAAAATAATATATAAAAAAGACGTTGCGAGATGGTAGTGTCTGATTTTCTTTTATGTATATGTAAAACCAATAAAGTGGGAGATAAGAACAAAAATTTTAAATTGTAAATTTTAGTTAACCTATTTTTATTTGAAAAGTTGTATGCTTCGGAAGCCACGATCATGGTTCTTTAAAGCAACCAATCCCGACGCAACTGGGGCGTGTACTTCATCCACTCCTGCTGCTCCTATCCTACAAGGTGAGCAAGAGTGGCAAATTTACACGAGAAGACATCCTCAACACTGTTCCTTGGTTTCTGGTCTCTAGCCGCGGGTGATCTTAGGCAGCAGACGGGGCAGATGGAGGTGAAGCTTTGACCTCTGGATACTTTTTTAGAGCTACTAATCTTTGAAGAATGTTATAAGAAACAGTGTTAATGGACCACATGAAGTGATCCCAGAAGAACAGCATTTTGCATCCGGTCCGCGATGGACTGAGCCTGATGCTGGTAAGCCGGAATCTTGTTTAGGTGGCTGAGAAATAATGCAGCCGATTATAAGGACAACAAGATAGACTTTGTAGCCTCCGTACAGCCTGCTCAGCTCGAAAAGAAGTGCTTGATATTTCGCCCATTCTTCTTCCTCCTTTGCCGTGATATTACCATGGGCTGGTGCCGAGAATTCAAAAACGTAAAGAGAGAACAACACGTTGACCTTCTTCATTTTCAAAACTACTACATTGACGAGAGTCTTGATGAATATTGCATTGATGACGACGTCGGTCAAGATTTCTATAATTTCCATTATGTATGGATGAAAGATTTGTTGAAACTCATTAGTAAGCAGCTGTCGAAGGATCAGCACAAAAGCAATGTTTGTTATAGATGTTTACACTTCTTAACGAGTGCTGAAAAATTGGTCACCCACGAAGAAGATTGTAAGACCTTAAACCACTACAAAATTAATCCACCTCAACCTGGAAAGAACATTGTAAAGTTAAAAAATTTCAATAATAAAGAAAAGGTCCCATTCATAGTCTATGCAGACTGTGAATGTTTGCTGAAACCAACTGAAAAGCTGCAGGAAAATATGTCCAATACTGAAGTCTTCAAACAACATGAAATCTTCAATAAAGAATACTATTTGGAATGCACCTTTGATGATTCATTGTCTATCATTTCTGCCCTAAATTTGCAGACCCTACAAAGTGGTTCCCCAAGGAATTGGAGCAATTGGCTGAAGACGCTGAATCAGTTTTCCTATGCCCAATTCCTATGGGTAATCTTACATGTGAACAAAAGTCTGCATACAGTTCAATTTAAATGAGGTCCCATTTGGCTTCATTGATTCGTTTCAATTTATGGCGTCATCATTAAAGAAACTGGCTTCGTACTTAGAGAACTATTAAATTGTAACTTCTGTGTTCTCCAATTTAATCCGGGAAAAAATTCGATTGCTTACACGTAAATGTATATTACCCTATGAGTACTTAGACTCAAGAGCGAAACTGTTGGAGACACAATTTCCATGGGAAGAAAAATTTTATAATTCTCTAAATGATGCGCATATCTGCGACAAAGACTATACGCATGCGCAACACGTATGCTCTGAATTCAATTGTAAAAATCTTGGTGAATACATTGACTTGTACATGAAAGCTGACTTGTTGTTACTTTTCGATATGTTGGAAAATTGCCGAGAACAGTGTCTGAAAACGTACGGTCTAGATCCAGCATACTATTATACAACTCCTGGTTTGACTTGGGATACTATGTTAAAGTATACTTAGGTAAGGTTAGAACTCCTCGCTGACATCGCTAAACTCATTTCTTTTGATCTAGGTGTTAGGAGTGGAGTGAGCCAAGGATCTAACCGCTATTCCAAAGCAAATAACTCTAACATGGAAGTTTACTATGACAATGATGAGACCATTTATTCAGTCTACTTAGACGCTAACAACCAGTATGGTTAGGCAGTGGCATAACGGCTTCCCTATGATGGTTTCGACTGGGTTCCAAATGTCAATATTAACTGTAATGTTCCTCATGATTCTCCAGTTTTCTATATTTTGGTAATAGACCGAGAATACCTGGAAGAACTTCACGATGCACATAATGATTTGCCTTCTTTTCCTGACTACTCGAAACCACCAGGGTCGAAGCAGGAACAACTGCTAACTACTCTTCTACCCAAGCGTAGATATATTCTCCATTACCGCGTACTCAAACAAGCATTGCCAAATGGTCCAAAATTAGTCAAAATTCACCGTGTGCTTAAATTCAATCAATCCCGTTCGTTGAAATCCTACATTGATTTTAATAATTCAATAAGAGAAAAATATCTTAATGAATTTAAAACAACCTTTTTAAATGAATGAATAACGCGGTATATGGAAAAATAATGGAGAACATGCGCAAACATGTAGACGTGAAACTCGTCACAAAGTGGAGGGTAGGTACGGTGCAGAGGCCCTCGTGTCAAAACTCAACTTCCACAGGTGCGCAATCTTCAGTGAAGATCTCGCAGCTGTGGAATTGAAAAAGACCGAGGTTTTGTTCTGGAAACTAATATACGTAGGCCTTAGTGTGCTGGATACCTCCAAGACTTTAATGTACGACTTTCATTATCGCTACATATTACCGAAGTACGGTAGTAACCTTGAAATGCTTTATACAGGAACTGACAGCTTTAATCATGAGGTGAAATGTCCAAATATTTACGCGGACATGAAGGAAGATATCCACAAGTTCGAAGCGTCTGACTATCCTTCCAGTAATATCTACGGTATGCCGCAAGGAGTAGAATGCACAGCATGCAAGTCAACGGCCAAGATTTCTTTAAAAAAAGCGAAAGTCTTAAAGGCCGGAGTAGTCAAAAAAAGATATTGAATATAGCGATTACATTGACAGCTTGGAAAACATCAAAACGCAAAATAGTATACAATATGTAATCAAATCGCGATTACACAACGTCGAAAAATTCAAACAACGTAAAATAGTATTAAGTCCTTACGACGACAAGAGGTTCCTATTGCCAGGCAGTACCGATAGATTGTAAGCTCATATTGTGAACAAGGATAGTAAGCTCACAATGTGAAAATATTGACTGTTTTTTTTCTATTGAAATAAACAACAACAGAATAAGAACATATTGTCTTCTTTATTTACCGAAAACCTTACATCTAGATAATACATAAGTTTAATATTAGTTTCATATTGAGAAGTAACTATAGTTTAGAGTTGAATGAACGTCCTCCTCCTCCTCCTTACATATCTCATTTTTCTCTTTCTCATCGCCATCACCATCGGTAATAACATCTAATATTAACTTAGAACATTGTATTATAGCATCTTCTCGTGCCAGCTGTGTACTGTTGAATGTAATTTTTAGTATACCTTTTTATTTTGAAACCCCGGAGAAACTGGAGTCTATACATGGGTCAACATCGCTGCTAAAGTATCATTTCTGTCATTTAGCATGAGTACATATACCGTCAGACGACCCTATCCATCGAATGGTTTTGGAAAAGTTATACATAGTTATTTGTGAAGATTTATAGAGATTAGAGATTATTTGAAGTTTACAAAAAAAACTTATTTACAATAATTAAATTATTTTATATTTTTTTGTTCATTCATTTTATTCTTATTTTATTTATAGGATTTCACAAGATTTCAGAATATTTCAAGCATTTTTAGGAATTTTACAGGATTTTTCTGAATTTCAACTCATTTTAGAAGACTTGAAGGGATTAAGAGATATTTTAAACGTTTTGTGAAAGTTTTCAGCGTTTACTTTTTGGCTTAAAATTGATATTTTAAATTGATTTTTTCTGTTTTAAAATTCATGTATTTCGTTGAAAGTTCGTCTTTTTGGGTAGAGAATTGATCTTGTTTGTTTGAGGTCCATCCTTCTAGGCAAAAATGCAAATGGTTGGTTGAAAATCAATCAGTTTAGGTTGATAATTTGAATATTTTATTGAAAAATCGACTTTTCTTGTTGAAAGCAATTGTTTTAAATTTAGCAATAAGACATTTTTCGTTGAATTATTAACTATACTTGGTTAACAATTGAACAACTTCATAGAAAATTTATTTCCGTCGGCTGAAGGTTTATAATCTATCCTTCCCAGTTGAAAATTCAACTATTTGGTTTAAAATTCGCCTTTTGGTAGAAATGTAATTTTCTTGGCTAAAAATTCATTTTTGTAGGTTGAATATTCACTTTTTAAATTCTCATTGTAATGAGAAGGTATTGGTTTTATGTAAAATTTGACTTGGTCGGTTTTCATCAAATCTCCAGGTTTTGAGACCCACTGAGTCAGAAAAAACGATTTTCACGAAGGTGTCTGTCTGCCTGTCCGTAGTCTGTAGTCTGCAGTCTGTCTGTAGTCTGTACGCACGATAACTTTCGAAAAAAAAATCAGATTGGATTGTGCTTTGGCACACTTTTTTGGTGCCTAAAAAGAAAGAACAAGTTCGTTAACCAGCAAATTTGGATCAAAATTCAAAAAGTTAGAGCATTTTGAAAATTTTTGAGACAATTTTGTTTTCAAGTCAAAAATTCTATGTACGGCTATTTATAGTACTCAAAAACTCGAACAATTTATCTCAATGACTTTTTTAAATAAAAAAAAAAATTACCGGAGTTATAGCATTTTCAAAATTGCATAAAACAAACGAAAATAAACATTTTAACCCGAATAACGCACGATATGAAAAAAAATTAAGACGAGAAAAACGTTTCGTTTTGAACACCCTACAATATTTTCATAACAACTTTTCGAATTTTCCGAAAAATCCAAAATTCAAATTTTGATCGCACAAAAAAATAATTTAAAAAAAAATTCAATTTTGCTGTCAAACTATGTGAGATACGATAAAAGACGAATCAAACAAAATTGTGCACCTGAAAAAGATCTACAAATTTGTTGTTATTCACTTTTTGATATGACGCGTAGTTTTTGTTTTATTCGTAAAAAACTGTATCGAAAATAGAAAAATTAAATTTTTAGAAAAGCAATGCAAGGTACGAAAACAGGTGAAGGAACAAAAATTGTGCATTTAAAAAAGATTTACAAACTTGTAATAGATTTTTGTCGTAAGTGCACTCAAACTTTTTTGTTTATATCAAACGGTGCACAGAACCGAGCGTGGAACGCAAGGTTCAAATGATTTTCAAATCAAAAATCGAGCGCGAAGCGCGAGTGTCTGGATGAGAATGTGTTCCTTAAGGTCGATAGCACCTTAAGTAAATAAAGCTCATTTTCAGTCGAAGATAAAAACAAATTTAACAATCACTTCATATGTAGAGGTTTTGATAATTTTATAATGTTTGCAAATAAACTTTTTCTTTTCATCAAAATCGAACACGAAATTCAAAAATCTATAGGAACCGAGCGTAAAGCGTGATGTAAATACTTCCGAGCGCGTAGCGCGAGGTGAATACATAATCGAGCGCGATGAGGATGTGCCCGCGAGTCGGGCAGATTTTTTAGGTTGAATATTCAACTATTTTGTTGAATATCTAATTATTTTGTTGAAAGTTTAAGTATTTTGTTAAAGTCATTTTTTCTGGTCGAAAATTAAACGGTTTTGTTTGAAGGTTCATCTCTCCGGATTAAAACTTCATTTTTCAGAGTAGAAAAATCATCTTTCATTATTTAAAATTCAACATTTTTCTGAAAATCAGCTTCTATAAATCTTCTATAAAATCGTCCTTTTGAATTGAAAATTCAACTATTTGGTTGAAAATACAACTACTAAATTTTCAAAAATCTATAATATTATTCTGTAACGTATCGGAACGGATTTAAATTTTACTTTTTTATCAGAGAAATTTAAGGACAGAATTACGCAATTAGGTATTAAGAGCGTTTATAAATAGAAATGAATCTCAACTGTAAAGACTTGACTTGAATAGTGCAGCAATTGTTAAGAATAAAATACAAGTGGGTACCATAACAGCAATGTAAATGGTTTTCTTTTTTCTGTTTTTTTTATCCTATAGAATGTAGCACGCCTTTGCGAAAGTCAGCATCTCGCAGTATTTTTTCTTTCTCATTTCTTCTCTTTTTCGCACCGGGATGCACGTGGGGTCGGAAAAAGAGTGAAGTACGAGGAGAAAAAGCAGGTCGGTTGCTTTCACGAGGTTTTTCATTCAGCGTGAAATTGGGCCATGCGCTTTCATTGAAACCCAAGCGGGAAATTTCAAAAATGGTCTACTCGCCAATTTCTCTAGTCCTCTTGTTCGACCAATTCTTCATCTTTAATTATAACCGAGTTGAAAAATTTGTCTTGAAGTCAGGATTATTCGTTGCTGCTGAATAAATTTGAATTTCCGGTGCTTAAACTGTTTTCATTCACTCAAGTTATCTGACCTACTTTCCTGCTTATTTTCAGCTCATACTATTATGAAATTTTGCTACTTGAAAGTTTTATAAAATTGGGTCACAAATAATAAAATACTCATTTTTGGAAATAGATTCGAATAAAAATAATAAATTTTTTGAATTTAAAGAGAGATTCTAAAGTTAGGAATGATGAAAATTGCAGTGGTTGGAGGACTTACTCATGCACTCTCATATTCTCGTCTTCTACGTCATGCTTATTATAGCTATGAAAATGTTGTAAAATTCAGGTTCTCTTAAAAATACCCTAAAGTAAGAAATCCACAAGAAATCCTTAGGGGCCTTGAAGGTAAAATGCATGACTTGATTTTTCAAATGAATAGTATAAGGTATTACATAAGTTATCAACTTCATATTATATATAATATTCTACGATTAATTAATTACTAATTCATTCATTAATTCATTCATTTATTCTGCTTGCATTGAAGCTTCTATATTTCCGCTTGATTTTCACATTATTTTTGTCTCGCAAATTTTTCTATACTTCTTGTATATGTAATTATTTTTCAAATTAATGTTGCACTTTAGATTTAAATAAGTAAATTTTAAGAAGCGTCATGAAAAATTTCAAAATGATCTATTTTGTTAGGTTCAAGATCCTAATTCAAAGTTTAAGAATGCTTCAATTTTTTAACGAAGATTGGAAATTTTTGCAATTTTAATGCCTCCAGTTTGACTTCATCGAGTTTGAAAGTTTCGAATTAGAAAGAATATAATTTTCAAAGTTTTTATTATAATTATACTTGAAGGTTGACAGTGTTCCAAAATCTTGAATTTTTAATTATGAATATGACAGTAATTTTTTTTACAAAAATCAAATGTTTTTAGTAATAAAATTGTATATCCAATCACTTTGAATTTCGCTTGAGGCTACATTACATGATACTTGATAATAATAATCATATTAAAAATTCCTATTATTTTCATTCAAAATTATAGTTTTGAATGCGCAATTCTAAAACGGAAACATTTGGTCTGAAATTTTTGAATTTTTGTAGCTTTCAAATTTTACAATTTTTTATGTTGTAGTTTCAAATTTAAATATTAAACATGTCGGAACAATTTCAGGAATAAATCTCTCAAAACGGCCAACTTTCATATAAGAGGCTTGGCAGCCAGTTTTATATACACTAATTTTAGATTTCAATAATCTAAATTGCTTTTTTTCAATTTTAGTCAATTTCAAGTTCAATTATTTTAGATATTAATATCCTAAATGGATTGTTTTCAATTTTAAACGTACAACATTGTCTAGTTTTTTTAATTCTCTAAAATCCTGGAAAATAATGTTGTCAAATTCAGGCATTCGAATTTGAAATCTTCTGTTTTGGAAAAGGTTTCACAATATTCATCAATTGAAAGAAATAAGAAATTTGAAATAAAGGCATTCGAGATATTGCGATCTTGTTTTGTATTATTTTTTTCTAATTTTCAACTTTATATCTTAAAATTGTCCGATTTTTAGTTGTAGATTAAAAAAAATTATTTAAAACTGAAAAAATTTTATTTAAAGATTCCAATAATGAGTAGAAATTCTGAATAAAGTGTTAAAAATTAAATGATTTCAAATTAAAAGGTAAGAAATTGTGATGTTTAAAATCAAAATTGAGCTATCGGAAATTGATACATCAGTGATTGAGTAATTTCTCCAATTTTAAAGGATTACAATGCCAACAATTTTAGAATTTTTATTTTCTAAATTATTCGAATTCTGAACGCTTTGAATTGAAATTGATACCATATTGACTCCTTTTTAATGAAATAGTCAATTTTCAAAATTTCAGTTTGCAGTTTATCAATTTTGAGAGATTTTTAATACAAAATTTCAATTATAAACAGTGTAAGTTTCAAACGATTCAATTGTAAAAAAGCTTCTATTCATAAGTGATACATAAGTTCAATTCATTTGCATTCCATTCGAAATATTATCCGTTTTAAAAATGTTACCTACTCCAATATTGCTTGATTCAGAACTCCTTTAATTCAAAATCGTTCGATATATATATTTTTGCAATTCGAAGTTCTTTCAATTCGAAGTTAATAATTATCCTTTCACAAATTGAAAAAAAACTCCTAATGTTTAAAACTTCGATCAGTAATGGAGGTTAAAATGGGTTCTATTTTTAATGTCTTAGGAAGGTTGAAAAGGAACTGTTATGACACTTTTGCGAAGGTGGTGAGAAGAAATTTTACGTAACATTATTTTAAAGGTAATAATTTTTGCAAAAGTAGGAAAATAATATAGGAGGGTAGGAAGTGAAGCAAAAAATTATTTTTTGAAATATTTTCTGGAGGTATATGTAATTTAAAATTTAAAATATATAATAAATAAATAAAATAAATGAAGAAAAAATAAAAAAATAAAATAAATATAATAAAATTTAAAATATGTAATTTGATTTCAATGTTAAGGTATTCTATCAGGAACACCCACATGAAACAAAGTTTCTAGTTCGAACAGAAAAATACTGACAAATCAAGTTCATAAAAGTAAAATACATTTGAATAAAGTTATTTTTGTTTTTGAAACAGCCAATTATGACCGTTATTCAATGATTTTAATATCTTTAAATAAGCTTACTAAACATCTAAGAGCATGTTGTCTAATTTCGTCCCTGGATTCTTCGTTTTTTTTTATCTTGAAGAATTGCGTGATCAAATTTGAGTGTTGATTGTTGAAGAAGAATCAAAATGTTTATTTTCGCTGTATTTAATTTTTGGAACTGCCCAAAAATGCATTCATGAAACATATATAATGCAGAAAATTAAACATGAAAAGGCAGATGAATAGAAAAATTCAGCGCTCAAAAAAAAAATCTGGAATTTCAAGGCGAGATTACGCCAGACGAGTCTTGGATTAAGTGTAGCCCCTAAACCATAGCAGGACAAGGGGACACGTAATTAAGCTGGGCAGATAAACACGCAATTACTCGAGGAAACGACGAAACATACGAACAGTTGGAATAGTCGTTTGACTTTTATAATCGAGTTAGTTTCAGTGAAAGCTAGTAATTCCGGACATTTGATTTCGTGTCCTGCCTGATGGTGTTGAAAGATAAATTTGGTCTATGATCTCAAAAATGTAATAAAAAAAGTTTTGGAAGAATTACAGGAAAACATTGTTTAATCTTTAAGTTAAGATTTTTAGAGTCGTTTCCTTTCTACAGTATCCTTTGAAGGCATAAGGAGGTTGTTTTTACTCTATCGTTATTACACGTATTAGGAATCCCAAGCGGAAGTTTAAATTGCAATGTTTTGAGAAATTTTCTATATAGGAGATGAAAAAGTAAGTTTCTCGAGAATAGTTGACTTACCAATCTGTAGCGACCAAGGTAGTTGACTCTAGTAACTATGTAACCACAACGATCTCCTTGAAATGGTGTGCTATAGATAGTCTGGTTTCATGAGCACTTCTATTGCAGCATGAATACCATGAAACGCTACCCAACTTGGAGCTAACATAAATATAGTCAAATTGCAATCAGAGTTGATGTAAAATTAGATGACAGGCAATAGGCACGTTCATTTGAGTGTGAATTAATTATAAGTCTAAGAGGTTGGGTAGCTAGATTTAATTATATGAAATAATTTTTAAGGATGTTTAAGGTGAAAAGTTAACCTTGATATCACTCAACCTCTAACTTAATTGAAACCGACAAACGAGTGATAATAATTCTAATAATTCATTGAAAAAAACCCAACACGTTGCGCTTGGATTAAGTGTAACCTAAAAGGGGTTCCACCTCTCGTTTCCCTTCTGAAATTATTTCAGTGATTCCTCATAATAATTTTGAGATATTGAAGAAAAAATTACATCAGATGCACTTTAATTTCTCTTGTGAGGAATTTAAATTATGATGCCCGGCAATTGAGAAATATTATTAAAAGTGATCAAAACTGCAATTTTTCACAATTTTTCAAATTTTTTATGGGTCCCGGATTTACAAAAATATACGTAAAGGCCTGAAAATGAAAAAAAGTTTATTCACAGATTTCTAGAGCAAGTTTTTTCTTCTTGGCCTTAAATTTTTAGAAAAAATCGTAATTATTGTTTAATTTTAATTAACAATAGCTCATATTATTCCTTCACAGATTCTTTACATACTTATTGGTCACTTTTTTATTTAATATTACTTAGAAAATTGTTTAATTTGCAGAATGAATATGTGTGAACAATAATGTCAAGTATAATTACCGAAGTAAATAATATCCACACCAGTGTAATAAATAGAATTGTAAACAATCTCTTCAGGAATATTCATTTTCTACCAGAAGAAAATAAACATTCCACCTAAAGAGGCGAATTTTCCACAGCAACAACATTAGTTGTGAACCAAACTGTTTCATTAACGAACAAATAGTTGAACCTTCACTTGAAAAAAATTTAACCAAGAAAAAAGACTTTTCTACCATAGAACACAAATTTTTAATCCAAATGGACGATTTTTTAATAAAACGGTTGCATTTTTGACTAAGAAAATGAATGTCTAACTAAAATGATAAATCTAGAAAACATGAAATTACCACGAATCAGTTCAGCATTCAAACCAAGAAATGATATTTCGACCACGAAGATTAGGTTTATAGAAATGCAATATTTAAATTGTCACCCAAAGATTTGAATCTTCAACCAAGAAAATTAATTATGGTGGTAGAGCTTCAACTTTCAATCAAGTAATGCAATTTTCGACCAAAAGACATGACTTTTTATCAAAATAGTTGCATTTTAGGGAGAAGAATTAATAGGAAGATCATTAGGAACGTACTCGATGTTATTTAAATTTGTAACGTTACTTGAACTGACCCCCTGCCCTCTGTTAACAATGGTAGTTCTTTGCTCGACCCCCTCTACCCCTCGAATTGGTGACGTAGTTTATGGAAGGCTCCTTAACGATATTATAAGAAGCAATCGCGGGATAATCAGTAAAGCATATCGATGCATTGTCAGATGTTTTGATATTGACGTTATTACCCTCTCAGAGTAATAGGATATGCCCGGACATCTCATTTGATCCCATTTATATCCCGAGCAATCTCAGAAAAAAATCCCGTCGGGATATCCTACAATGCGGAAATTTGGATATCCTAGTAATATCTCCAGGATATCCGGAATGTGTATGAAATTACTTTGGGATATTAAAATGTCCCACGTGGTTACCCCTAGGATAACCCGGGACATGAATGGAATCAAACGGAATGTCCCGGGATATCCTATTTCCGTGACGATGTTGACGTATAATCAGTTGTGGGGCTTAGTATCACAGATAGTTATTATGAGGTAGTAATATAAGTCAATATATAGTCATTCAGTTGTAGAATCAGTATTATATACCGACGTATAGTCGGCCATTTATGGTGGCAGTAGTATATGTCAGTGCATCGACAGTCATGGGCTCAGTAGTATAGAAATTTGTAGGCATTTATTGAGAGGAAGTGGTATAAGTCAATATTTAGTCTGCCAGTTCAGGATAAGTAGTGTAGACCAACGTGCAGTCATATATATTGTGAGGTAGTAGTATGGGTCAATATGTGGTCTTATAGAGCTCGGTTTCAGTAGCACTTGTCAATGTTTATTCAGCCAGAAATCTTGATTGAGCAGCGACTGCAAGATCTTTTTCTCATACAAAGATGAATATTATTGATAGCTATCTTCAGGCCACTCTTTCGAAAATAATTAATGATCAAGTACTATTTAGATATTTCCTGGAGAGCTCAATAATGAAAGAGAAATCAAATATATTAGAATAAATCCAAGTGCCTGAACACAAGGGAGTGCCGGAACCGTCATAATATCGAATTAATAGCTCTAGAAATAAACCACCATTATCGTAAAGTAGCGAACCATGATTGCATGTATACGTCGGAATGGGAATTGCAGTAAAGTACGTGGTTGCTTAACAACCCTGAAATGCCCCTATAGGGAGTCTATATTGGTAACCACGGTATTATTAAAGGCGCGTACTTACATTATCGCGTAACGTCTACGCGCAGGTATTATGCGGAACCTCGCCACCTAGTCTCCTATTCATCCCAAGTGTTAGAAGCGCATGTGATACAAATACTCCAGTGTAGGTTGGAAAGGCTGATATATTTTCCCGAGCGGCAGCGGCATGGCCTGAGCAATTTTGCGACGCGTGTTTTTCCCAAGATTTATGCATGAAATGTCGGCCTCTTGCAGCCCAGAACATTTAACGACGACATTCTTTTACGCCACCCTTATACCTGCATTCCTACATATCCTTATTGTTGATGTGGAAGCTCCACGGTTAAGGGAATGTATCAATTGCAGGAAGTAACGTCCTTGGTTCATAAAAGGAAATAAGTTTCACTAGAGCTCGAGGGAAAAGAAAATGTTTGACAGAGTGGCCGTAATCTTCCAAAAATCAGGGAATTTCTATAAGAAGTACTTTGAATAAATGTAAAAAAAAACACACATTTTTAATTTGAATGTGGAATTGTTTTATCCTGTTCATGAATGATTTGATGTTCAATAGGTGGCAAGATTAAAATGCTGGTCTTTAAGTATTGATTATCAGGAAAAATTAAAACTTAAGGAAAATTTGAGAATTTTGAAAATGAAGTTTTGCGGCTATCCTGATATGGTAAAAGAAAAATTGAATTTATATTTTTCATTAAGATTTCTCCCTCCTAATGATTCTATTTTTGGTTGAAAATGTTATCATCCAATTTGAAAATTCCTCTTTTTGTTTTTTAGAATTCATCTATTTCAGTAAAAATGTCATAATTTTGGCTGAGAATGCAAATGTTTGGCTTCAAATTAATCTTCTTCGGTTGCGGATTCAATCATTCATTAAAAATGCATGTTTTAAGATGGAAAATGTAACCATTTTGTTAAAACTTGATCCCTTTTAATTGAAACTTCAACTATTTGGTTACAAGATGAAAAATTTATTTTTGTTTGGTTGAATGTCCTCTGGACGAAAATTCAAAAAATTTTCGAAAATTTGTTTCCTTTCTGATCAAAGTTAACTCTTTTTTTAATTGAAAATGTTATATTTGCACTCCTAATTAAAAATTGACTGAAAATTATTATGTTTTTCGTGTTGAAAATTCAGTCATGCTCTAAAAAAATCAATCATTTTATTAAAAATTAAAATTCAAGTTTTGGTTAGAGTTTAATATTTTTTGTTTGAAAATTCGACCATGTGGTTGAAAATTTATATCTGTTGGTTGGAGATTTAACAGTTCGAATAATAATTGCACTATTATGTTGAAAATTTAACTATTCTGCTAATGTGTCATACTTTTTGGTCACAAATTCAAATGTTCTGTTGAATATTCGTCCTTTTTGTTCAACAATCCATCTTTTGAAGTACAAAACTTATCTTTCTTGATAAAAATAGAAAAATAACACTGTGTTTCTGAAATTTTGATCTAAAATTTTCTCGTTTTGCTTATAGAAGGTTCTATGCTAGGAATTGTACAAGAGTAAAATGATGGTCTCTGAATATTAACGGTCAGATAAAATGAAAAGTTGGTTAGGGAAAAATCAGGGAATTTTGAAAATAAAGTTTTTCGGTCACTCTGTTCAAATAGATACTATGAAATTCTGAAAGAGATTTATGAGAAAAATTAGAATACAATATTCAAGGTCATTACTAAGATTAAGATTAAATAATTAAATAATTAAGAGCTGCATAAAAATACTCACTGATCACATGACTCATTGTGCTAACTTTCAAATGAAATCCGATTTGAAACACTCGAACTTCGAGTCTGTCGAATCCCAGAGAAACTTCTGAAAGTTAATTTTGAACTAAGATCAAATCGTTGAGCAACATCGATTCTTTACCTAATTAATTAAATTCTGTGAATAGTTATTCTCAGTAAGTAGAACCTAGTATATGAATTAAATGGTAATTCTATTTTCAGATGAAGTTATTTTCAAGGAAGTGAAGTTTAATTTTACGGCCATTTCTGGGAAACATGATAGTATTATTACCAATAGAGAAGATTTAAGATTGATAACAGAAAAATTAGAGTACTGCATTAAAGATAGCTGGGATTTTATATCTTTCAAAAAGAAATTCAAAATCACAAAACATCGCATTCTTCGCAAAAGACGTAAAGTTCACACCTAATTTTTTAGATGTTTCGGTCAAAAGAACAGATAATGACACACTTATCATATATTTGTACCAGAAAACAACTCAGGCTAGTAGATATTAGCATTTTTTATCAGAGCATCCTTGGTCACAGAAGAAAAGGGTGATTGTTGAAAGTATGGATAGGGCCAATTAATTATCCTCTTTACAGTTCCGAGCACAGAACATCAATTTATTTCAACAGATTTTGATTAGTGATGGTTATTCACTTAATTTAATCGAGAGGCTAATTGAAGTCAGAATTAACAACCTTTACAACGCAGGCAAAACAAAAAAGGATAAAATATGTTGAAGCTTCCACAGTAGTTCTTTATACTTGTTTTTCATCATTTATAAGTTATTTTTAGTTAAATGAAAGTAATATTAACACGAAAAGGCATTGAGGCTATTTTTAGGCAAATAACATCTAATTTTACCTTATTTCCATCCCCTAAGGATAAATGAAATATTTTCATAGAATAAATATCGTTTATCTGTCTGATTGTTTAAAATTTGACCGCTGTTACATTGGCCACGTAAGTTCAAGAACAGAGTTTTTACAATTTTCAACCATATCCAATTATTTTATGGTTCTCCATCAGGTAATTTTAACCCTCTGTACTTATGATTTACTACTGTTTTTATATAATGTTTCAACTAATTCTCTATGATTATCTATTATGGACAGAATATATTCCTAGATCTATATATTTTTATTTCTTTTCATAGCAATTTTGTGAAAGGCTTGAAAGGAACCACACAGACTTCGAAACGTAGCCAAATGAAATTTAAATTTCTATTTACATTTATTTGACCTTTGGCATCGAAAATTTATGTATGAATATTTAATTAAACACATAATCTCATTTTTAATATATAAGTTGACTGAAAAAGAAAACTGAATGCGATAATGCTAAATTAGAACCAGCCAACTGAAGATGGAAGATCAGCTCAATTGCTTTTCAATATTTGAGACTGGAAAAAATTAATCCTTTTATTATCAATTATTGAAATTCTTAATCGTAGAACCGTAGCAAGTTTTGATTTTATTCGTGAGAAAAAAATATGCCAGATACGAAAACAATTTTTAGAGGCAAAATTTTTCACCTCAAAAATATCTAAAAATTTACCTGAAGCCATTTTTTGATAAGGCGTATAGTTTTTTTTAATCGTTATAACGCTTTCCAAACATTCAAAATTATATTTTCCGTCCATAAAAACGTCCAAAAAAACAAATTATTAATTTTAAGAAGACTTACAAAAACGTCTGTAACTATTTTTTGTTAGAACTTACCACTTTTCTCCTTCACTTTATAATTGACGTTAACAAATAGAAAATTCCAATGTCAAGCGAAACAACGCGAGATAATAAACAGAAGTTTGGAAAAGAAATTGTTACTTCTGAAAGAGACATGCAGAATCGTCTTTTTTTGAGAGAAATATGTTATAATATATGTAATGTTGGTTATTCCATGTATATTATGAAATAATCTGATAAATGAGAATTCTTATCCTATAAAAATTAGTAATGAATTAAAAACCACGATACTATCTTTTACTCTCGAGTTAGTTGTTGCAAAAATCAAGCTTGTGGAAGAAAAATGTTTTCTATGATTTTGAGAATTAAAACTATATCAGTAACGTTTTTTAGTCTGTAAAAATAACGTTTTTTGTTTTAAACGACATCAGCCATAATGTTATTATGATTCCTAAAATCATAGAAAAACTATTTTTTTCAGTTATCTGATTTTTGCCACGACAACTACCTATTAAGAAATAAGTGAATTTTCAACCGAGCTATTGCATTTTTAAGTAAAATGATTCATAACCCGTGGAAAAAAAAATACTGAACAAAATATATAAACTTTAACTAAATAGTTGAATCTTCAATAAAAGAAAAATGTGTTTCCGAGAAAGTACTTGAGTCCTTAATTAAAAGAGATTACTTTTCAATCAAACAGTTGGGTTTCAATCAAAAAATGGATTTTCAATCAAAAATATTAATATCCAACAAAATATGTACATTTTCTACCAAATCGTTAAATGTTCTCCAAAATAGTTGAATTTTCAACCTTAAAATGTGAATCATCAACAGAAATTGATTTTCAATCGAAAAAAATTAATTTCTATGCAGCAAGTTGCAGTTCCAACAAAAAAAGATGAAATTCCTACAAGAAGAGTTCAGTACTCAAACCAAAATTGGAAAAAATTGTCAATAAAAATGTTGAATTTTTAAGTCAAAAAGTCGAGTTTTGAACGAAACAGTTGAATTTTCAACCACAACGGATAACTAAAGAATAGTAGATTGAATATACATTGAAGTTCATTTTTGATACTTTAAAAATATTAGGTTTGAAAAGTGGAAATTTTACTTAGATAATAAAGTGCAGGAGCTTGCAACCTTTTAGAGCTTAAAGAAATCACAAAATTATCACCGAAAAAACATAAATCAATATTTGTTGCGTGAAGTTTTCAAGTAGATTTAAAAGATTTTCTGAGTTGGATTTTTTCGAATCGAAACAAAACAAGATTTAAAAGAGTTGACGTGGTAACCATTTCCCATGTGTTGGATAAATCTTACCACGTGAAGTCGCTGTGAAGTTGCCATTTTCTTTCTTCTGTGATAGGTTTGTAAAACTAAATACTCATTGTTATTAGAACATTTTATTTTCAGAGTGCATTTAATCTCAGTAATATTATTATTATCTGGGTAATTGCAAGTAATACTGTTATAATTATTAATAAACTAACATATCATTTTTACATCGAGGGATACTTCCTTATTCCTTCCTTATATAGTTGTTGTTAAAAGAAAACAGATTTTTCGTTTACGCTGGATTACAAGATTACATAAGATTACGGCCATACCATGGTGAAAAAACCAGTTCTCGTTAGATCACTGAAGTTAAGCAGTGTTGGGCGCGGTTAGTACTTGGATGGGTGACCGTTCGGGAATACTACTAACTGCGTGCTGTTGGCGTCGTGGGTGTGGTTACGTAGGAGTACATGAGATTTCAAATGATTACAAGAGATTAATGAGATTACGCAGAATTAAAATTGAATAACGCAAATGAAAAAGAGATATTAAAATCATTTATCATATGAGGTACTATTTCCTATACACACGAAAATTTGAAAATTATGAAGTTCAATGAAGTTCAATTTTTTTTTCTATTTTTAGGAAAATAAAAATTTTTAATTTTACATTTTCAAATATTATTTTTCCTCGTGAAATATAAAAATCTTTAAAACCTGAATGTCATTACGTAAGGAATGTATTTTGAAATATTTTGAGAAAATGAGGCATTGCTAATTGACTGTGAAACCGGAAGTGTGACGTGTCAAGCTCTATCAGTGCACTAAGCTCTTTCTTTTAAACCTTGATTTGTTTCACTATCTCTATTTAAGACGGAAATCATTTTTTATTGCATTGATAATTCTGGTGAATACAATTTTTATTATTTTGCTTCCTCATAGAGGGAGGTTCGTAATGACCCACATTTTCAAATATACTTTTTTGACATATTTTGATATAATTCGACCCCAGGAAATCAAAAATAAATTTTTTTTTAAATGTGTGTATGTGTATGTGTGTGTAACTTTTTTCTGTTCATCGTATCTCGAAAAGTAAAACAGCTACAATCTTGAAACGTAAATGAATTGTAGCTCCGATTGATATCCAGGTCTGCTAGGATTTTGAGCTAGATCGACCATTTAGAAGACGCTTTTTTTCTTGCGTTTGGAGATTTAAAAAGAACAATTTTACCTTGTTTATATGAGGAGAACTTTTTTGACATTCAAAATACAATAGTACGATATCTAGCGTATTTGCTTGCGTCTCTGAGACTCATCTATCGACCTATTGTTGAAACTTTTATGACCAACCAGTACCGATTTATGAAGTTTCAAAGAATGGTTTATTCTGTTTACATAAAAAGAACTTTCTTGATATTCCCAATACGACAGTAATAAATGTGGAGTATTTGTTCGCGTCCTTGAGACGCATTTGATTGACCTATTGGTGAACCTTTTATGACCCAGCAGTACCGATTTATGAAGTTTCAAAAAATGGTTTATTCTGTTTACAT
>CAKNXH010000172.1:129850-185117 GCA_932178445.1 Andricus quercusramuli | reverse complement strand
CCCAATACGACAGTATTAAATATAGAGTATTTGTTCGCGTCCTTGAGACGCACTTGATTGACCTATTGATGAACCTTTTATGACCCACCAGTACCGATTTATGAAGTTTCAAAAAATGGTTTACTCTGATTATATGAGGAAAACTTTTCTGATATTCAAAATACGACAATATTATATGTAGATTATTTGTTTGCGTCCTTGAGACGCATCGATTGACCTATTAATGATTCTTTTTTATGATACTCCAGTACCGACTAATAAAGTTTCAAAAAAGGGTTTATTCTGTTTATATGAGGAAACACTTTCTTGATATTTAAAATACGACAATAATCCATATAGATTATTTGTTCGCGTCCTTAAGAAGCAATAAAATGCACAATAAGCAAAATTTGTTTCCATAGGATGCGCACTTTTTTCAATTACAAAAACAATACAAGAAAAATACGTCTGTTTTAAATATCAATGCATATTATGAATTGCAATAATATACATTCATTGAAATGTTATAAAATTTTCACGGTAGCTGAGGACAAAATTAAATGCAAAATCAGGAACAAATGATAAAGTTATCATGATAAATACAATTTGTACTTTATTTTGGAATATCAAAATAAGTAATCACTGGCCGAAGTACAGAAATAAATGCAACATACATTTGATATAATAATGTTGGACATATAATATAGAAAATTTCGCATTTTGGACAAACTCGAGTGCGAAGCACGAGGTACGTGATGAGAATGTATTCGTTAAAGCCGAAGGTGCTTTAACAAAAGAGAATTCAGTCACTAAATTACAGTTTTCGATGACTTGACCTTTAATTTTAAAAGGTTTGTGCACAAATGTGGGGGTAATACATGGACAGAGCGCGCAGCGCGAGGTAAATATATTATCGAGCGCGAGATCCAACAGCCGCGCGCCATGGGCGCGCTAAAATTTTCAAGCAAAAATAGCATCAGGACTTTCTGTCCTGATAATAAGTACTACTGTAAGCACTATATCACGCTTACAAACAGATATCTAGAATAAAAACTGTTCAACTTTTAATTTTTAAGTGATTCGCACACTGGATAAAAACATGCAGGACAGAATAGAAAAATCGTTGACCTGCCACCATTATGAATCCAAACAAAATTCCGAAGGGTGTAGGTTCCCCTTGTAAGCACATCAAAGCTGTGAGAATGAGTATGTGAACAGGATTGCAAAAGGACGCAACGTTATGCGATATTGCACTCTCGCGATAGGATAATGGTGCAAATACGCGGAGAAAAATGCGCGACCTCGCTGTGAAGGTAGGTGGAGGTTATGAAAGAGGAGAGGGTACGACAATGCGGCTTACACAGCCGATGAGTGCGGAAAAGTCTGCCAGAGGAAAGGAGATTGGGAATCGGATTCTGTAGGTTTACGACGTTTAAGGGTGATTTCAGTTTCTTCGCCTACGAAGGCTTGCATGACTTGAATCACTTTAAACGGATTTGGATCTCAGAAGCTTTCACCGCTGAATCTCTGTCCTATAGTCGTCGAATTCGCGCGACGTTTGGATCCCTCTGAGCACGTCTCGGAATCGAAGATTGGTATTCGTCAGACTTTATGGCTACGTCGATATTCGAAGCATCGCAGCTTCAGAATCAATGTTATCGAGTAATTGCCAAATCGTGTCCTTATATCGCTTCAAATCTGCTAGTGCTCTTCACATTAAGTAGACTGTGTTACATACTACTACAATGGTAGTTTTATTATCTATTTCAGCAAGGGGAGATTCGCTTGTCAAAAAGCCTGCACGGAGTGATCCCTATTATACTTGATTACGCATTCTCACGCATTATTACGAACCCTTCGTCAAAATGTCACGTGACACTGAAGCTGACGCCCGTCCTATTTTTAAGCAAGAAATATAAGTGTAATTTCATTCAACCATCAATAGAACAATGAAAAGTGAGTTAAAACTATTTGATGCTAGTGAGAAAATACACTGGAACCTCAATTTATGCAACTCAACTGATGCCGCTTATGCGCTAAGAATGCGGCCCTCATGCTTTTCGTCAAACTTGACTGATCATCGCCTCTCTCTCACTCGGACCCTTTGGCTGCCCTCATCATGAAACAGTGGAGTCTAGCAGCTCTAGGAACGCACTAGAAGAGTTTACTAAGATCAAGATTCCATTGTACTCTCAATTAAATGCTTCAGACAGTTTTTCACATTCTGAAAGCAAAAAACAGATTTTCGCGAATGTGTCTGTCTTTCTGTGTGTCTGTAGATTTTTAGACTGTTAGCACGATAACATTCGAAAGAATTGACAGATTGGGTTGGTCTTTGGTATACTCTTTTGCTGTCCTAAGCTGAAGGTCAAGTTCCTTAGCTAGCGACTTTGGGTTAAAATTTCAAAAAATTAAAGCATTTTCAAAATCTTTAGGATCACATTTTTTCAAGGCTTAAATATTCTATGTGCGGCTATTCGAAATGAGGCAGATTTTAATCAATTATAAACTTTAACGGTAGATTAACTTAACTTAACGTAAGCTTTTTTCCCTCATTACATTTTTGATTCGGAATTCATCTTATTTGGTGAAAAATGTTACTTCATTTGAAATTTTTTTTTAGGACAAAATTGAACTACTAGCTTAAAAATTAATGCATTTTGTTGATGAATCATCTTTTTTATAGTAAATTAATCTTCTTGTTTACGAAATAAACTTGTTGACTTTAAATTAAACTCTTTGGTTAAATGTTAAACTTTTTTCATGAAAATTTCTGTTTTCAAGATTCAGCGTTTTGGTTCGATTTTTAATTCACTGGTTAAAAATTTGGTTTAATTTGCTTAAAAAAAATTTTGGCTCAGAATTAATTTTTTTTCACTGAAAATGTCACTATTATATTTTTGGTTAAAAAATTATCTTTTCTGTGTAAAAATTCATGTATATAGCTAAAAATTCGTCTTTTTTGGTACAAAATTACTTCTGGGTTGAAAATTCTTTCTTTTTTGTTAAGAATACAGCTGATTGGATAAAAATTGATCATTTTTCGTTAAGGATTCTACAATTTCGTTGAAAATTTGTCTTTTCTTGCTAAATTTGATTATTTATTATTCTTAATGAAAATGTTCTGGTTATCATAATTCATTTTTCTGCAATATTAGCCTCAATATTTGTTTGCAAAGTTTGCTTCGCTTGGTTACTATCCTGTAAGGTTTGGCTCTGCAGAGTTAGATTCCTTTCTTATGAGTGCGCCAACAATGCTGCAGCAGTTTGCGCATGCGCTGCTCCAATCCACGCATGCGCTGCTTCAATCTTCTCATGCACATATTTATTATATGCATGCGCTGCTTCAGTCTACGCATGTATATCTGTAAGCATCATAGAGACAGAGTTCCGAGTGGACAATGACGCAAGTCTTCATTATTCACGATTAATTGTTATAAATCTGTTAGTAAACTTTATTTCTACTCCAATTCTCTATATCTTTCTAAGCCAGAGAAGAAAATATGTCTTTGACAACAATCATAGTACATTTAAACGCTTTTTCTTTTTCTCTATTTGAACTGCATCAAATCTTATTTTTCTATCCACAACTGTCTCTCGGATTATTTTGACATTCAAGATGTCACACACTCCAGACGTGAATCTGCTTGAGAGCACTCTACAGCTTTTTTTTGCCTCAGAGCTGCCTCGTAGTGTCAACTTCTCTCGCATGATCGCCGATCTAGAAGTTCCAATCATATTTTCCGCCCGACTCTCCGACCCCTTCTGACTCGATTTCTCTTCTCTTTTCTCTGACGTCTTTCACCCTTTTCTATTCCCAATCTCTCTCACTTTTTCTCTCACTCTTTCTCTCTCTCTCTCACTCTCCCGGCGCAGAAAGAAGAGCACATGCAGCACGGGCATATGTAGAGGTACTGCAATGCAGTGTCTGCCCAGCCTGCTGGGCTTTGAGGCATTCAGGGAATAAGGCAGCGGCAGCGAAATAGGAGAATATGTTCGATTTGTTTTGGGCGCGCGCTGCATGTTTTTAAAGCGCAGAACAAAGTCGAGTCGGTTTTCGGGCCGAGCTTTGCCGAGCTTCAACGAGAATGTATAAAAAGCTCACTTACCTCACGCGAGGGGGAATTCACTCGCGTATTATTCCGTACAATTAACGCGTAATAATTGCGTGATAACGCGTATTTTTTTCAGAAGACAGTTGAATTTTCAACTCAAACATATGAATTTGTGACGAAAGAGTTAATTTTCAGCTACGAAGGATGACTTCTCTACAATAAAAGATGAATTTTTAATCCAAAAGAATGAATTTTCAACAAATTTTTGATTAAAAAGGATGACTTCAATAAAATAGTTGATTTTTCAACAAATTGATCAAACTTGTTTTTTTTTTTACTTTTATTTGACTTTTTTGGCCCTTTTACCAAATAGCTGAATTTTTAACCTGCGAAGATGAATTTTCAAACAAAAAGAATAATTTTCTACCAAAAGATGGATAGCTACATTTTTAGATGAGGAAAATAATTTCGAACACAAAAACATTTCAAGTTAATAGTTTAAGCTTTACCCAAAAAGTTTAATTTGTATCCAGATAGTTTATTTTTAACGGAAAAGTATAATTTTATAGCAAAGTAGTTTAATTTCCAATCAAGAATATGAATTTTTGACAAAAAAGTTATTTGCAATCAAATAGTTGAATGTTCTACCAAGTTGTTCTATTTTAAAACCAGAAAGATGAATTTGGTACAAAACAGCTGAATTTTTAACCCGAAAATATAACTCTTCAACAAAAATGTTAATTTAGGAGCAAATAGTTTAAATTTAGACTAGAATGATTAATCTTCAACCGCGAAAAATTAATTTCTCACAAAGTAGTTCAAACCAAATGGTTGATTTTTCAACAACAGAAAATTAATTCTCAACAAAACCTGTAATAGTTGATATTTCAATAAAAAGTATATTTTTCTAATTCAAACAAAAAACACCAATTTTATCAAAAAGGTTGAATCCTCAACCGAAAATTTCAACCAGAATTTTCAACCAAGAAGTTATTTTCAGCCGAAAAATCAATACAAATTTTCATTGAAATGTATGAATTTTGAACCAGAAAATATAATTTTCCAACAAAAAATGGAATAGATACATTTCCAGGGAGAAAACTAATTGTGAACAACTTTCTTTCCGTATCGTGCGTGGTTTGGCTTTATGTTTTAATTTGCGTGTATTTTTTTCTAATTTTGTAAATGCTGTAACTCTAGTAATTTGTTTTTATATAGAATTGCTCTAACTTTTTGAATTTTCATCCAAAATGGCTGACCAACGAACTTGACTTTTATTTTAGGACAGAAAAAGAGTATACCAAAGGCCAAAGTATACTAACTACCAAATAGCTTATTTTTTTTACAAATTAGTACAATTTGAAATATCTGTTTCCAAGCAAAAAAACGAGTAGTTACATTTTCAGTTGAAAAAATTATTCGGAATTCAAAAAAAGTCAATTTTCAACAAATAATTAGATTATCAACCAAGTAGTAGATTTTCCAACTAAACGAGATGAATTTTAAACTAAAAATGTAATGGTAGATATTTCAACAACAACAAAGAATTATCTTTTAACCAATAATAACGGGATTTTCGTATCGTGTTCTATTAATTCAGTTCAAATTTAAGCGAAAAAACGAGAAAAAGTGGAAGTTTCTGGAATGCTGGGATATATAAGAATCATTTAAGAGAGGAGAAGAGAGATAATGGACAGCCTCTAATCTCTTGAGTTAATCTGTCTTCTATGTTAATCTTTAAATCATATCAATGATCTTATATTTGAAAAAATATCTGAAGAATTTAATTATAAGTATTCTCATAACAGTATCAAATAGTTTCAACTCATTATTCATTCTTTCATCGACTGTTATATCAGATTACATTCATATTTCGTATTTAAAAATGAAAATGGGATCAGCTTTAGTGTCACATGACATTTGGAGGACAGGTTCACCAAAATGTCACAAATTGTCACAAGAGGAAGGGGTGAGTCAAAAATCACTGAAAATAGTGTTACGTAATAAGTAGACGCTCCTAAGGAGTAATAATGCGTAATAATGCGTAATAATGCGTAATAATGTGTAATAATGCGTAATAATGTGTAATAATGCGTAATAAGGCGTAATAGAATTTACTTCCTACAGCTTTTTGAAGAATTAATTCCCCCTTGGCCTCACGACTACGACTCACTTGCCTTGCGGCGAAGACTCGCTCGCGATAAGACACGGTTTAAATCTACGATTCTGAGCTCACTCACTCCACCCCGAAATCTCTGGAGATTGGCGCACACATCGTCCACGGGATACGGTAGATCCCTCTATACGGTTTAAGCGCCAGCACGCCCCCTCTTCCCTTGGACAATCTCGTGCTGTGCCGACACTCCAGACTCCGTTGAGACTCCGCAGTTTCTTGCGCACCCTCGCCAGAAGTTTCGACTCAGATTTCCAAGGGGTAGGATTATCTGTGTCCATTATAGTTGGAATCCGTGGATCCTTGCGTTATCGGAACATGGTATCGCTCTTATTCAGCTGATTCCTGTATGATGGAAAGGAAGAGCTTTAGGGCATGTTATTAGGAATGTTGTCTGAGGTTTGAGGAGTTAGATTTGTTCAAATGGAAGGTGATGGAGATAGATAGGAAAAATGAAAGTTCATTCTGCCCGGATTAGGGTGGGTCGTTCGGAAAGGGTCTCTTCCTATATCAGGAAATAGCTGCTGCTAAAAAATACTGTTATTTATTATTTGACTTTTCTAATCAAGTTAAAGAAAGCCTACCAAGAATCCTCATCTGGATTAATTATGTGTTAGTAATTATACGCGCGCTACAGCAGGCGGGAAATATTACTTTTTCAATTAATAATATATGAATGAATACGTTTTTTAGGTAAATGACAGATTTCCTTCAATCATCTAAATTTAGAAAGGTTATAGGAATTCAGACAAATAGAAGAAATTCATAAATTTAGAAGAATTCACAATATTCGAGGAGTTTAGGAAAAGCCAATTTCCTCAATTTCTTAAGCATTCTCAATTCGAAGAATTCAAGGAATTTAGAGAATTTCAGAAATTTGGAAGACTCAAGGAACTTGAGGAACTCAGAATGTTTATGAGGTTCCGGAAATTCAAGATATTCCTCGGATTCAGGGAATTCAGAATATTTAAGAAAACATCAATGATTTCCAAGAATTTGATTAAAAATGGAAGATTATTCAATACAGTTCAAAAAATTAAAATGTAATTACATTTAAAGTGACATTATGAGGGAATTATTATCTGAAAAGATAGCATTTTAATTGTATAACCTTGTCATCCAGTAACACAAAAGTTATTTGCAATATATAAAGTTAGTGAAGAAACGAAAAGAATCGATATTCTCCTTATTCGTTTATTTGAAAATGATTTTGAATGAATTACAAGTAATGTTTCACTTTAATTGTGATTTTCAACATGATCAAGATTTTTAAACATACAACATTGACAAGTGAACATAAAGTTATAAAAATAATGAGTTTTTCAACCAAATTTATCTATATAATCAACTATCAATGTAAAAATATGATGAAAATAAGAATTATTATCATAAATAAGACCCGTGAAATTCCATGAAATCCTGGAAAATTTACTAAAGTGCTTGGAGAGCATTTTAAGCCCCTCAAAATCATTTTGATTCTCGTGAATCTGATGAAATTTATTTAAGTCCTATAAAATCGTTCCATATCTTTCAAAATTTTATAAGATTCTAAAAAATTGCATGAAACTTGTTTTAAATACCTTAAAAACATTAAGCCTAATGAAAATTCTGTGTAATATCTTTATATGCCCTCATATATTTCAAATCCTTAAAAATACTTCGATTTATTTAAATATATTTCAAAAATTCCCAGAAATCTTGAAAAAATATTTAAAATCCTTTGAAATCTTTCAAAGATTTGCAAAATTCTTGATGATATTCCTTGATATCTCTTCAAATATCGCTAGAAATCTTTGGAAATCTTATAAAGTTCTTATGAAATTTCTTTGAAATCCTTTGAAATATTTGGAAATGTCAGAAATTTCCTGACGTCCATTGAAATCATTCGAAATTTTATAGATGTTATTTGAAATTCTTCCAAATTATTTTTAATTCAATCCAATCCTCTAAAATCGCATTGAATTTTCAAAATCGTGTGAAATCCCCTGAAACGATACAAAATATATCGAAATCTTTGAAATCATATAAAACTTCTCAATTCTTGTGAAATTCTTTGAAATTGCTAGAACTATATATTTACAAATGTTCAATATCTATCAAAATCAAATTATAATCTTCTTACATTTTACGAAGTCCCTATTAATCGTTAAAAATACCCACACACATTTAAAATCCTATGAAATACAAAAAAATCGTAAAATTTGGGAGATTATTTGCAATTCCATTACATTTTTTCTCAAATTTCTTTGAAAGCTTTGTATCAAATTGTAGCAAATATGTTACTTAACTCAGAAAATTGACTTTATTTTGATGGTCAAAGTTCAAGAGGCTGCAGTAAATTTACTAAAACATCTCTTTTTAAATGATTTTTTACATTCAACTTGGGAAATATTGAAATGAGATACAGATAAAAATAGCTTTTCTTCTTTCCAGTTATTAATTTTAGAATAGGTACAGTACATCGTCGGATTTAGGATTGAACACAAAGCATATCAAATTTTCCATTATTTGAAATATCAATTATTCGGTAAGGCTTCTTTTCCTGTTAATTACTAAATTTTGATTGTTGGTCGTATTAAATGAACCACTAATTATATATTAATTAAATCATGGAATAATTTCTCATTATTTAGACGAACAATGGATATTATGTGGTTTCGCAGGATGTGATTCACTCTTGTCAATACTAGTAATAATAATCCACCATTTAATCAAATCATTGTTAGTACAATGAAAAATGTCATTAATTCTACATGAACAGTTACATTATTTACTTCGATTAAATTTCCATAAAATCACATTGAATTTTGTAATTATATTATGTAATCATATTTTGTAATTATATTCTGTAAAATTATATTTTGTGATTATGTCATATAATTATATTTCATAATTGAATGTGTCCAGTCGTCCCGGAAAATTGAAGGAGTGGAAAAGGGGATGGAGTAGTCGCCCGGAAAATTCAGGACGACTAGCTAAACTCATAAAAAATATTCGACTATTCATCCCGAATTTCAGTACGAGGCACTTCATTTCTGATTGTATTTAATATAATCAGGGTGATCTAATCGATACCTAAAATATTAGACACTGAAGGGCATTGTGAAAAATTTCACACGGAATTTTGTAAGCGTTATAGGATTTCATTGAACCTATAAGGATTTCACGGGATTCGAAATATTTCCAGTTGTCTAAACTTATTTTTAGAAAAATGTAATGAATAAATTAAACTTAATTTGAATATTAAAGGGCTTTAAAATTATTTCTGCCTAATTTTGTACATTTTCACGATTTCCAACGGAAAGATTATTGAGGGATTTTGAAAGATTCCAAACAAATTTTGTGTTATTCCAAAAGAATCCCAGAGATTTTGAAGGATTTCAGTGAAATTACGTATAGAGTACTTTAGAGAATAAGGTGAATTTTATTTTCAATGATTTCTATAGATTTCAATGGTTTCCAGGAGTACGAAGATATTCTGGTGTACGTGCATCCATATGAGATTATAAGGGGTTTGAAATTAATCTTTCCCTTGTAGTTTGTCTACTTTTTACATTATTGCCTTTACTATTTTTGTATCATTAATTTCAATGCTCATTTCATATAATCATTTTCTGTATTTTCTTTAGATACTGCGTATTATTATCAATGATTCAATAGTAATAATAACGTATAACAACACATTATCTGCGTTGAGATAATGAAATAAGTCATACTATGGTTTATATATTTAATGACAATTTCATGATACAAACCATTTACGATATTCCATAATTTAAAATAACAATAAGACCTGCTTCTCGAGGCTTATATTATCAAAAATAAAATAAAATTATTATAATTTTTTATAACTCAATTAACTAACAAACTAGTTATTAAAATAAAATTCTTATTTTATTGATTTTTTCGCGCCCGTTGTTTGTACATAATGTTTACATAAGCGGACTGGGGTTCAATATTATTTCGAAGATTTCAAGGGATTTTAATAAATATAAAAAATGTCATTGAATTGCGAACTACTTCTATAAGGATTGCAAAGTATTTTATCAGATTCAAAAGGTTTTAGGTTACTTCCAATGATTCCAAGAGACTTCACAAAATGCTCAGAGATTTTTATAGGATTTTAATGGATATACAAAATTTCTGAACATTTTATAAAGTTTTTACAAATTGAAACAAATTTCAAAAGGATTAAGAGTTTTCGTAAGACTTTAAATATTAAAAGAGATTTTCAAGTATTTGAGAGGATTTCACATGATTTCAAATATTCAATACGGTTTTAAAGAATTTTCTTTATTCTCTAAAAACCTGGATTGTTCACGAATTTTGAAGAAACTTAATGAGATTTTCAAGGGTTTTAATAATTTTAAGGAATTTCAAGGAACATTCACGAAAATTGAGAAATTTCGTAGGATTTTAATAATCCTAGAAACTTTCAATAAATTGACATAAATTGAAGGGGCTTTAAAGGATTTGAGATAATTTGCGGAATTTCAAAATATTGCAAAGAATTTTCAAGAAATTTGGAAAATGTCAAATTTGTATAGGCTCCCAAGGTATTTTAGTGAATTTTCCAGGATTTCAGAAAATATCATTAGATTTTATGAAATTTCACGGGTCTTGTATATCCCAATAATTCTTATTTTTGTCATATTTTCACATTAGAAGTTAACTATATAGATTAATTTAAATAAAACAGCATTCAGTTTCTCACTATTATGTTTATATAATAAGATTTCATGTTTAGAAATTATTCCCATTTTTCAAAACATTATAATAACACATAAAAAAATGTGATCTTCACAGCGATTTCAGAATAATATTTACCTGCAAAAATATTGCTTTCACGATTTAAGATTTACTTTACTGAATCTTCTTTTGTTTTGATGCGGAAATAGTCAACTTTATCCATAATTTTCTGTATTAGATCTAACTTTATTTACAGTAAATAACTGTTACTTTCATTATTCTTGAATTAATAATAAATTAAAATATGGACATTCAACTTCTAAGCCATAAAATTAGTAAAAAACTATTTTGTTACTGTATGACATTAAAATTTGGTGTCCTTAAAAAGGTGATTATAACACTGAAACTATAATTGAAAACGAGAATTTAGCTCAAGTTTGTAGTTCTGAGAATAATTCTTAAAAATACGTGCATTTAACAGTTAGATCTCAAGTTTTTTTTTAAAATACATAACGTCATAAATTTGAAAAAGTTAGAGATACGTTACCAGATGACTTCTATTTATAGTCCACCGAATTCATTTTGATACGTAGTAAAGCGAAAATAATTGGCAGATAGGATGTTATTGAAGAAAGTAAGCTCAATAAAACCCTGTAATGAAGAAAATTATGCCTATAAACACTAGCGTATAATATTCCATGGACATTATATTGTGAAATTTTTTATTTTCAACCACATATTATATTTTTGAAAGACCTCTCCCCCCCCCCCCGGCCCCGACCAACAGGCAATAAATCAGTGCCTGCCCACTAGGGTGGTCCAAAGATGCATTGGAAAATTTTTGTTTGAATTTTTATGTTGACACCCCAGACATTTGTTCGAATCTACAAAAAAATAAATCCATTGTTTGTTGGTGTAAAAAAATGATATTTAGAGGTGCCGCAAACCCCATGAAGTTTAACAAGTATTTCCCTTAAGAAAAAAAGAACTTTATGACGATCTTATTCAGAATCCTCAATATTATTTCAATCGAGTTGAAACTCAACATTTCGCTTCGAAATTAGCCGTAGAATATGAATAAGATATCACTTTTTAAATATCAACGCCAGAAGTCTGTTTTATGGGGTTCTGAAGAAACCCCATAAGTGAAAAAATGGGTTTTGCTAGTTTTTCGCGCTAATTATGACTTTTTTTGTGTTTTTTTCAATAAACATTGTTTCTGGCACATGAAAGACCATACTTCATACTGATAATTGGATGTTCACGTGAATTGTTTACACAATTTATTATTGTTTTTAGTAATTTTCTCATAGAATGGAATTAGAAAGACGCGGTTTTTTCAAAAATTTCCCACTTGTTGTCTAATTTTCAATTAGAGGAAAGTGATAGTTCGTCATTAAACAATTTGTCATCACTATCATTAATATTATATTTGAATAATGCTAGAAAGATGCAGTTTTTTCTGAAATTTCTGGCTTCTTGTCCAATTTTCAATTGAGGTGAAGTAATAATGAATTGAAGTTAACAGAATAATTGTTTAAACAATTCATTGTAAGCAAAAATAATTGTTTGAAAAAATTATTATTGTTTATGACTTTCTTCATCTATATAAATACCTGATAGTTACGGTTTTTCGGCAATTTTTACCTTTCTGTCCTTTTTTCACTTAGTGAGGTAATAATTAATTAAAGTAAATAAAAAACTCGTTTAAATAATTTAATATTGTTTATAACTATCTTTTCTTCGATGAGTTCTAAAAAGTGGCGTTTTTTTCTAAAATCTTTCACTTTGCTTCGCCTGCTTAATTACTAACAATTAATAAATAAACATTAGAGAAAACTATATTTCAAATAATCTCTCTTCTTTTTCCGAATATATTTTTCTGAAATAAAACAGATATTCCAAATATGCTTAAAATTTTCTACACATTAAATTGTTTAAATAACTTTTTTGTTAACTTTCATTGATTATTATCTCACTAAATGGAAAAAGAACAGAAAGGTAAAAATTGCCGGAAAAACCGCAACTATCAGGCATTGATGTAGATGAAGATAGTCATAAACAATAATAATTTGTTTGAGCAATTATTTTTGCTGAATGTAATTAATTATGAAGTCACGCCTAATGAAAAATAGTCAAACAGTTGAAAATTTAAGAAAAACCGCAACATTCTACCAATTAAGCAAAAAAAAAATTATTAACAATGATAATAAATTGTTTCAACAATTATTTTGTTAACTTGAATTCATTATTACTTCACTGCAAATGGAAATTGGACATAAAGCCAGAAATAAAAAAAACCGCATCTTTCTAGCATTATTCAAATGTAATATTATTAATAATTATAATAAGTTGTTTGAACAATTAATTTTCTTGACTCTAATTAATGACTTAACTTATCTCAATTGAAAATTTGATTCAAAATGATTTTTTTCTAAATTGCAATTTTGTATAATAGCATTTTAAAGAGAATATTATTAACATTAATAATAAATTATTGAAACAATCACTCTTGTAAACATTGATGAACTATCACTTTCCTCTAATTGAAAATTGGACAACAAATGGAAAATTTGTGACAAACCCGCGTCCTTCTAACTCCATTCTATGAGAAAATTGCTAAAAACACTAATAAATTGTTTAAAAAATTCATGTGAACATCTAATCACCAGTATGAAATGGTATTTCATGTGCCAGAAATAATTTTCACTGAAAAAAATCTCAAAAAAAGTCATAATTACCGCGAAAAACTCGCATAACCCATTTTTCACTTATGGGGTTTCATTGGGACCCTATAAAACAGATTTTTGGTGTTGGCATTCGAATAGTGATATTTTATTGGTATTCTATGGCTAATTGTGAAGAGAAATGTTGAGCTTCAACTCGATTAAGATAATATTGACGATTCTGAATAAGATTTACAGAAACGTATGTTTTTCTTATAAGAAATACATGTTAATCTTCATGGGGCTTGCGGCACCCCTAAATATCATTTTTTTTCCGAAACAAAAAAATGGATTTATTTTTGTGTGCATTCGAACAAATTTCTGGGGTGTCTCCATAAAAATTAGAAAAAATTTTTTTTGACCACACAACCAAAATTATTCGAGAACAAAGAAGAGAGAAGTTGCAGGATGAAACATAATGCAGAATTATTTACATAATAGAAGAAAGAGGACATTAGGAAATTTTGCATTCAGGAACGCGAGTTTGAAATCATGCACGTGTTTATCTAAAAGGCTTTCAAGTTCGATCAAGCTTTAGTAGTTAATATCGTAATGGCTATCCTCCTACACCCCTGTTTCCCGAAAAGCTGTCCCTGCCTACATACAGGCAGAGGCGAAAGGTGGATAAATAGATGAGAATCTAGGCGTATGATGTTGTGATGTGTTAGCTCCAACTCTTGAATAAATGGACATTACGCTTACTCAAATATGAACAAACCTGTGCGTTCGACAGTTGGTGATCGATCGATCGATCTTTTGATCTATAGTCTGTAGAAATGTGTAGGTTTAATCTCCTATCCGAATTCCCTCGCGCTATGTCCGTTGGCGGTCCTGGGCCAACCACGCGAGTCTTCCTCGTAAATCCTTTGGCCCTGCACCATTCGGCTTCCATATTATGTTTCCAATCGTCTCGGATCTCTGCGTATTATCTTTCGCTCGAATATCACTTCCAGAATTCGAATTACAGTAGTTAACCTCCTCTACAATAGGAGAACCATTTGTTTGTCGATTTGATAAGCTTGAATCAAATTCAAGCACTCAGGAAAGTAGATAGTAATGGCAAGTGAACCTTAAGTTTGCTTCTAGTTGTAGAGGAAAGATAGAATGCAAATTGAAAACCGTTCATACTTTTTCATTATTGCTTCTGCTAATACCCCAGGCGGAAAAATTATATATAGTAGAAACAATTATGTATCATTTTTATTTGTTTTATACAAAATAATGTAGGAGGTCTGTCTCAAAAGTATGCTACTTGGTACTCTGACTTTGTACCTAGTTGTACTATTCTCAAAACATATATTTACGATTCAGAGCAGACGTCTGTCTGATAATGAGTCTATGAGGGATATTCAGATTAAAGAGTCTTTTGTACGATTTGAAAGTGGTTGTACTTGAGTGGAAAGAGACCCTCGTTCTTGCAGGCTCGCAACTGCCAAACACCTAAAAATGTGGAGAGAGAGTGAGAGAGGGGGGGGGGGGGGATTTTGGGGTTGCAAACCAAATTGTTTTGAAAATTTGAGCCAAGATTTGAGGATGAGGCTGGGTCATTGGCGATTCGTTCCTTCACCGCGACAACTCACATGCCCATTCATCGCAGCTTATTCAGCAATTTCCAGTGAAATAGAGCCTTAAGTGTACACCACAAGGTCGTACACTTTCCGGATTGACATCGTATAAAAAATTAAAATTATATATATTATCAGTTTCACTATGTATAATGTTTTCGCCTTAAACTGCAACATTTTTGTCACATTGGAGTGGAAAACTACATCATTGGTCAGACACGAACGCTGTTTCAAGTAGAATAACTCAATCTCAGTCGGTCCGACGCAGGATGTGACATGCCACATGGAAAATAGAAATGTTTATAATTTTTTTTTTTGAAATTCTTGAAAACATTAAAATTAATTAGAATTTCAAATATTTGAGAATGCTTCAAAAGTTTCCCATAAACTTTGAATTTATTTGAATAATTTGATGGGATTTAAAAGAATTTTGAAGATTTTAGAAGGCACATTTTTGATAATTTCACGGAATTTTCAAAAGCTTTAAAAAGTGTCAAGGGGATTTCAATAGATCTTACAGGATTTGGAATATTTTAGGATATCTTAAATGATTCCAAGCAATTATGATGGATAAAAATTGCAAAATGGCAGCAGACTTTCTTGGTGGTACATTATACCATTGATCTACCTGCATCGTGATTCAGTGAAAAGAATTCTTTCGTTGAAAAATGCTGAATTCAATATTTGTTTATAATATTGTTATTAACAATAATAATATTCAACGTTTAAATTTTACTGTAGTTGTAAATCATAATTTAAAATTGATTTGGAATGTGGTTAGATGTTAATTTATAATTATTTCCTATTCTGACAATTACCTCTGTGGGGGATTTAGGAATTTTTACTTTTAAAACAGTTTCTTTCTGTGGTTCGCCGCATTTAACTTAAGTTTTTGTTTATATCATTCATTTATAACAATTCGGTTGAATCTTAAACTGAATATTTATTTTTCCAACATTGGGCATTTGTTCATGATTGTGTAAAAAGTAAATACTATTCTTTTATGTAATATTATTTCTAGTCGCATACTAAATAGTTTTTGGTAAAAAGATTAACACTGACTAATACCTGCCATTTGTATACAAAATTATTAATAGCTTAATTAAGTTAAACTAGCATTTCATAACACTCATTATTTTTATAAATATTCACATAAACAAATGAACATTTCAGCCATTGGTTAACATAATAGCAACCGTTTCTTCATGAAAAAATATTACTAGACGCGTTGTGCGTTATATTTTGTTACATTTTTCCAGTATTTGACAATATTTTTCAGTTTTATAAACTTCAGTTTTGCTTGTATTTGAGCAATTCATGGAATTACATTTTTAATAATTTTATATAAAGGACATCTTATATAAGGAAGCTTCATAACCACCGAGCCAATAGAATGGGTCTTTGTTTTCCATTCTCCTAAAAAAACAAGTGAAGAAACGGTCAATTATTTGCTCCACGAGATTCGATTGTCATTTGCACGGATGCAGGCTGCATTGAATTTTTCCGTGATTTTACTATTGGTGATAAGTTTTGAAATATAAATATTAAAAGGATCACAACACTTTTTATAGTTTGCATAACGAGTTTTTCAAGAAATAAAAATAAACTGAATGCGGACTAAGCAGTTGTGATCCGGCAGTGGTCAAGCAGTAGTTAGCGTCTATATCAGTCAAATAATTGGTTTAGTAATTCATTAAACTCAGGGTAGTAGAAGGTCAGTGAGCACCTGGAAATCAAGGACAAGTCAGAAAAAACTAAGAGATTTGGAAAAAAATGGCAAAAGTTAGGGCATTGCTATCTATACCTATTTCTGATTGTTTTGATTGATTCCTTTAATTTTAAAGAGATTTCAATAATTTGTCAGGGAAATCAGGAAATTTTTATCTGTACCTATTTCTGAATGTTATTTATTGATGCCTACAATTTTAAAAAGATTTCAATAATTTGAAGGGATTCCAGAGGATTTTGAAGATTTAAGGACATTTTTTGAAAATCCAAGGAACCTTCGAAACCCTTAAAAAGTTTCGTGTGATTTCAAAAGGCTGAAAAGCATTTAAAATAATTTCTACACTTTTTATCACTAGTACCGTGGTCGACGTAATTATCATCTCTTATTACATAATTTCAGGTGTTTTGAAAGATTTCGAAGAATTTTCAAGAGATTCAAGAATATTCAAGAACTTTCCAACGATTTGAAAGATTTTATTATGTTTAAAAAAAATCTTACTCGAGTTTAACAAAATTGACTAGAATTTTGGAATATATGGAAAGATTTTATAGCACCCATAAGGTTTTAGGATATTTTCAAAGATCCTAAGGGATTTTATGAGATTTCTAAGGATTTCAATGAAATTAAGGGATTTTAAAAGCTTTCAAGGTATATGAATTTCAACTGATTTAAATAATTTGAAGGAATTCCGAAGAATTTTAATGCTTCTAGGGTACAGATTTTTTAAAATTCCAAGGCATTTTCAAGAGCTCTCAAGAATGTCCAGGGATTTCTAAAGATTTAACAGGATTTCAAATATTTCTTCCTCACTGAAATGTCTAATACAATGTTCTAAGCAATTTTTCGGATGTACGAATGTGTCTGGATGTGTGTGGATTTGTGGATGTGACAATTTTTCGTGAACATGATAACTTGAAGACGGTTGCAGATGAATTTATGAAATTTGAAGGGCTTATTTTCACCATTTGAACAAATTAGCATGCCGTTCCAAACATTTTCAGGAGATCTGTAAAGATATTACGGGACCGATAAGGTCTTAAAATATTCAAGAAGATTCGAAGTGATTTTATTATATTTATGAGGATTGCAATGCTTTTAAGAGATGAGGCAATAGCGTCAGATTTCAAAGAATTTAACATAATTCGATAATATTCTTATAGATTTCAAAGATTTTATTCACAAGAAGTGAGGGATTTCGTAGGAATTCAAAGATTTGAAGAGAATTTATTGCATTTCTTGCAAATTATTTGAATTATTTTGAATTTGACTTGAATTGTTTCGAAATGTTAGGAATATTTTCTGAATTTGAGAGAATTTGCCTAGAATCCTTATAAATTTCATCAAATTCTTTTGAATTTAAAATATAAGTAGTTACTTTAATAATAAGTTACTTTACAGTTCCTTAAAGTAAATTTATCTGCCTCATTAAAAATATATAAATTGAGAATTTAAATTATTTCATTCCATCTAGAAAAGATTGTATATCAAAAATTTTTCGAGACTACACGTTTGGTCTTTGAATATTAATGGCCAGAGAAAATGAAATACTATTGAGGAAAAAATCAGAGAATAGGCAATGAATTTTAAAATTAAAGTTTGCGGTCACCCTGATTGAACAAAACTACACTCACAAGTGAATCAATTTGTAATGTTTTTCAATCAAAAAATTGGTTTTCTTCACTCGTGAAAAATGCGATTCCTTATGATGATACTCGTCAATTACGGTCTCTGGATTCATTAGTTCCACAAAATTAAACCATTATACAGATTTTTCTTCTCTGGGATGCCGGAAATCGATTTCTTATTGTAGACACTGCACGGAAAATTAACCTGGATTCGCCGGCATCGAATAAATTACCATTTCAATTCCCCAATTATAAGTTTTGAAATAACTTCCGCGCAAAAAAAAATTAAATAAATTGGAAGAGGGGGAAGCTCGAACGGATAATGCTTTTATTCCGATTCGATTTGCATCAATTTGTAATTTCAATCACCAAAAACACGTGGCACCCTAAGGGAAAAATTTACGGTGAGGAATGTATAATTTTATAATGTACAAATATCGTCAGGGGTGGGTTGAGATACAAGGGTGTGCTCGATAGTAGGGTGAGTCGGAAGAACAAAATTATGGAAATCGAAAATGGAACTACAGGGAAAAGTAGTGTATAAGGACACTGATAAAGTATAATTAATTTGGTGCCGGCTGATGAAAGCGTAAATGTCTCTACGATTTGTTTCAGTTTTCTTTATCAACGTTCTCTAGGCGGTAACAATTTCAAAATCTATAGGAATGCCTAAAGGACTTTTCAAGAAGTTTGAGGTTTTACTAGTAAAAATACATTGGAAAAATTTGATGAGTCTGGGAATTTTTTAAACATTGACGATTTTTCGTACTTAACATATTTTTTCCAATGTATTTTTGCCACGAGAAGAGACTCAAACACCGGAGAAAATTCTTCCCACATTCTTGTATTGAAATTTTTTTTTGAAAACAATGAAATTATATCTATGTAAATTTCCGATGAATTCTAACGCATTTGGGATACATTCGTAAGACTTTAAAATAATTCGGGTTAAATTGAAAATAATTAAAATGGTTTGGATAAAATTCAAAAAATCACATTGATTTCAGTAAAAATGGAATCAATACAGAGGAATTCAAGGGAGATAAGACATCGATCAAATTCATGAAAAATTGCGATGATTAAAAAACAAGTGAATTGAAACTATTTCAAAAATATGAAAAAATTCACTGAATTAAGTAAATTTGAAACAAGCCTAGAAGAATTCAAGACATTCAAAAGAATTTGATGAAATGCCCAGGAATTCAAGAAGAGTTTGAAAGAGCTCGGTATGAGTTAAACAAACACTTCAAAAAAATAAAAAAAATGCCACTAATTTCAGTAACACTGGAGTGTGTTTAGAGATGTTTAGAGAAGACGAGCAGAATCCGATGAAATTCTGGAAAAAATTATAATGAATTAAAAAATGAAGTAAATTCAAGAAAGAACTCAAAAATATGAAAGAATTGATTCAAAATATAAAAAATTGACCTACACAAAAATATAAGAGCAATTAAAATAATATTTTTCAACGCACGTTTTGCATTGGCAACGACTTAAGAATAAAATAGCAAAATAATTTTTTTATTCTTCTTACTAAATATTAATTCTATCCTGAGAGGATTAAGATGAAGTATTGTTCCAATTTTGATTTCTATAATATTTTTTTTTCGACCTACCCTATTCGATAGTCATTGCGCGGAATGTGAGTTCGTTAAAAGCCTAAATTAAGTTCAATGGGCTGGCTTTAATTTCAGGCAACGGAAGTGCATGTTTACTCTGCGTGAGTGCACGTGTTGCTTCTCTATGTGCATATTGTAACCGTGCATGTGCGCGCGTGAGAGAATTTCGCAGGGCCTGCGCGATAAGTTTTTGTCACGCTTCACATCGGGCGCATTCAGCAGGAACGTTTCACCCAGTTTCTTGCGAGAGGAATGCGCCAACATCGATGTATTATTATGATCGAATAAGGCTCAAATCAGCTTCAGTTTGCGAACTGACTTAAATTTATCTGAGCTTTTGCACGTGAAAAATTTAATTTTTTCAAAACTTCAAATGAAAATACTGAAAATCAGTCAAATAAGGCAAAGCTCGCCTACAACAAGGGATATCGCAGCCTATTAAGACGTTATTAGGTAATTCGCACCTTCCACTACCATACTTTCTGTCCGCTGCTACCCTCCTTTCGCTTACTTTCCCTCTACTTCAATAATTCCTTTTTTGTTACTTCTCCCACTACCCCTACTTATACATCATTTCTCTACTATCCACTCGATTACTTCCCCTTTATTGAACCTCCAATAATTCTCACTTCTCTCACCCCCTCCCCTTCGTCCCCTCTCTTCCCTTATTGTCCCACCACTTACTTCCCTTTCATTCTCGTACTTCTCACTCCTCCATGTCCCCTGCTACCTCTTTCCCCCCGACGCCTTTGACCAGGCTACCGGGCGCGTCCTCGGGTTGCGGATAGGGGGGCCCTGTACCGGGAGCTTCTGCTGAATACGGTTACACAACTCAAGAAGAAGTCGCGGACAATGGTCCAGGGATGGTCCCGAAGAAAAACCTCCAAGTCAAGGCGTTAACAACCGTGCCGAAGACTGCGTTGCACCAGGGTGACGTGTTCCATTCGGTGTCTCTAGGATACCAAGTCACCTCCTAGAGTATACAGACCTCACCCCCGCATGCGGGGCTCTGCGAGGGTGGACCTTTTCTTCCCTAGCTACGCGTGGATCGAGCATGCTCGAAAAATCGATGTTGATTTCGATGATGTGTTGGACAGTATGCAGGATTTCTGCAGCACAAAGCGTAATATGTTCATGCCTATCAGGGATGGACTGAAGGAGACACAGCTTTTAATGAAAAAGCTAGCAATGAGCTTAGGTCACGCTGAATCTTCCTACCAAAGTGCGATTAAGCATGTTGGAAGGGAAGTCGCGTACAAATATAGGAAGAAGGAAAATATGAGCAAGATGGGCGAAGCGGCGAAAGAGACTAGCTGAACGGGGACTTAGACGGAAGAAACTGTGGAAACACCCACTCACCATCATAGGAAGCGCGAGAGGGAATCCACTCTGAGTCCCGTTGAAGCTGGCTCCTCCAAACAAGCAACGAAGAAGCCTAGGACGCGCACCACTGCAGCAACGTCCTCAACACCCTTGGTGTTAAAATCAGGGGTGTCCGAGAGACTTGGAAAGGAGAAATCCTCATAGAGGTTGGTCCTGTAGCGGATGGCAGGGCGTCGCGATTAATCCGGACAGGACGTCTGAAGGTTGGTTGGGTGTTGTGTAGGGTTAGCAAGAAAACGGAGGTTGTACGATGTTTTCGCTGCCTGGACTTTGGTCACGTGGCAGCGAATTGAGGTGGACCAGACAGGACTAGAGCCTGTAGAAGATGTGGCAAAGAGGGCCATAGGGCTGCGGCGTGCTAAGGTACGCTGCTGTGCTACCCCTGCGTCACCAAAGATGGGAATCCCCGGACTGGTCACCAACCGGGGACGCTGCGGTGCAGGGCGTTCCGAGAGGCCGCTTCAGTGAAGAAGCCTCACGGGCGCACTGCTTAGCTCAATATACCCAACCAGGATGCCGAAGGCCGAAGAGCCCGTTGTGTGGTACCACCAGACTGCTAAGAACGATGCGTGCATGCTGGCATGGAAGAGGAGGTGAGTTTAGTGGGTATTACCGTTTTTTAGGTCGAGTCCCACACTCAGTGCGTAAATGTATTCTCACCTCCTCTACAAAAAAACTACCCCTTTCCTTACTTTTCTTACTTTCATTCCTTCCAATAATTCGCCTTTCCCTAATTCCCCTTCATATACTCAGTTCCTTTACAATCCATTCGACTACATTCCCTTTATTTCCGTTTTCTCTCAATAATTCCTCATGTCTCTTATTCTTCTACTTTTCCTCCCTTACCCTACAATCCCTTCACGCACTTTCTTTTCGTTCCCCTACTTCTCCCTCCTCGACTTTTACTATCCTCACTTCTCCTACGACCCCTTCTCTCACTTCTACTACATTCCTTCTCTTACTTCCACTCTCTTACTCACAATCACTTCAATAATACCCCTACCTTCACTTCCCTCACTTCCCTTCGCTTCTAAACCCCCTAACTTGCTTACTTTCTCTGCGGTGAAAAGTTATACCGGACAGAAGAACGGACGGACACACGATCGAAATTATTGGGGTTCCTGCCCGCGGCTACGAAACCCTAAAACCGTAACTGTTTGCAAACAAGAGAACAGATGCTCCACATATTTAGGTTTTCGCAGTCCCGAGCAGAAGCACTTATAGTTTCGGTCAGGTGTCCGTCCGTCCGTCGTTCTTTTTTTCCAGAACGGGAAGTTAGGGGAACTGCTAACTCCTAACTCACAATCCACAATTCACAGAATACAATTCACAAATCACGAAAGTGAGGGGAGCGGAGCTAGGAAGAGTGAGGGGAAATGAGTGGTTATAGGAAGAGAGAGGAAGAGAGAGGAAAGGTGGGGAAAGTGAGGAAAGAGAAAAGGGTTGTGAAGCAAAAGCTGAAATGTGGAGAAGGCAACAGAAGTAGTGAAATTTAGGGAGAGGATGCGAGGTAAAGTATGGGAGGGGGAGATTTGAACGACTCATTTACGTCTTCACAGGCTACGGAATCCTTGTTTTAGGCACAATGCGCCTACTTTGACTAATTTTTCAAAATACGGATTTGAAAGTACTTCATTTTTTACAAAAATCAATATTTTTAGGAAAATATTCTGTCCAAAAATGTTGCCTATAAATACTTGCCAGCTGGTCGAAATGCAATTTTTCCCTTTTTGTTTCAGGTGAGTTCAGTTCCTCAGCATTTTAGACTTGTATTTGTGAGTATTAAAAATAAATAAATATGTAGTAATAATAATAATAATATGTCAATATTATGTTTCACGAAATAGTTATATTAGATTACAGATAGAGGTACGAGACCGAAATAATTTTAATCATTTTAATAAAATTCGTAAGAAAAGTTATTAACAAATTTCAATTACAAAAAATATTTTTTTAATAATAATTTTTTGTAAGTTTTAAACATTTTTGATAGTAAATGATACTTTTTTTTATAAGACATGGCCGAAAACATAATTTAAATCCTTCAAGTCCTATGATACTTCTATTCCCAGATTCCTGATTTTTGGCACGACAATTACCTTAAGTTAAAATTTGAAAAGATTTCAAAGAATGAAGGACAAACCATGACGAAAAATTTCAAGCATTTCAAAATACATTCAGAAGGTTCAGAAGTTTTGAGAAGATTAAAAAATAATAAAAAATGTAAAAATATTGAAAAACACTCAAAATAAAATCTAGGTTTTTGAAGATTTCCAAACAAATTTTATAAGCTTCTTAAAAGTTTTAAACAATTTTAAGAGGATAAAAAAAATTTATTTTAATAAATTAATTTTTCCTCAATATTAAAATTTGTTTCCAAAATTTACGAAAAAATCCTAAAAATTTCGAGGCGATTTTTACAATTTTGAACGATTGTTCAATATTGATGGAAAATTAGTCCTAAATATTTTTCAAACTAATTGAAAATTTTCCTGAAATTTGGTGAAATCATATCAAATTAAAAAAATTTCCTTAGAATTTTCTATATTCTTTTTTGATAAATCTGAAATTTAAAAAAGTCCCTTAGAATAAACCCAAGAATCTTAAGAAAATTACGAATTCTTAACAAGGAAATAGTCATTCAAAAGTTGTATTTTATATTAAAAATAATTCTTCCCCTCAAATAAAAAAGAACACTCGCCGGATTGTAAATTGATTATAAACTTTCCGTCTTGAAATCTAAAAAGATAGAAATAAAAAAAATAAAAAAAGGAAGGGTTGGAGTTTGCCTTTTCCATTACTTCTTCTATTTTTATTCATTTTTTAATGTTGAAGAGAAGTATTTGCACGTGTGTTTTTCCAAACATCGTTTTTGGTTCTTGGATCTTCAACTTTTTTGTTCGAAGTTTTGGAATAATTCAAGGATTTAAGGAAAATTATAAATTTTAAACCAAAAAATAGTTATTCAAATTGTTATTCAAACACATGCATAAATGTGAATTGATCACACATTTGTGTAAATATTTGAACATTCTTTCTGTTTTAAAATTTCAAAAGATAGAAATAAAGAAAGACAAGAAAAAAGTAGGAAGGGTTGCAATTTGCCTTTTTCTTCCCTTTTTCCACCTTTAATTTGTTTATTGTGAACAGAAATATTTGGCCCTGTGTTTTTACAAATTTATTTTTTGGTTCTTGAAATGTTAACATTTTTCTACGAATTTTCTTAACATTTGTTCAAAACCTAATTTTATCATAAGTGATTTTGGAGCGTCAGTGTGGATACTCTAGTGTTATAATTTGTTAGTGAATAGCGCTATTGTAATAACTAGTCTAGCGCCTTATACCATTTGCCAAATTCAATTGGTAATCACTCTATTCCACAAAGGACATAGCATTTGGCAACCATGATTTCATTCGACGCGAAACTGTCCTACACATGCACATAAGCTGCCGATGTAGTAACAATATGCAATCCCAGTCACTATGTTGGAACGGGTTCTAATTAACCCTTTGTCGGAAGAGACTATATAGATCGTACTCTGTTTTCCTCTCGATCCTTCGGGACGTCAGAGCCCGTGCGTACATATGAACGTTTCACGTATTTTCATATCAATTGCTTGTCTAAGGCTCGATATCTGTCTCTCAGCTTTGCAAACGCTTACATCAAGCTATTGGGTTACACAGCATCAGTTTTAGCTTTTTGAAATTTAAATCAATTCTACTTTCATGTGGGAGCGTCCACATATTTTACGTGAGACTCTAAAGGGGAGGGGTTTGTCTTCCTTCACGTCACAAAGTGAGACTTCTCTGATCAGGAAATTAAATTCAAATCCATCTGGATACATTAAAAACCAATATTATCGACAAATCTAAATTAAGTAGTTGCATTTTCAATCAAATAGTTGAATTCTGATGATACAAAGGTGAATTTTTCCGACGTGAGTTGGGTATTTAACCAGGAAAGTTCAATTTTTGACGAAAAAGTTTATTTTTGGACAAGAGAGATGGATTTTCAAACAATAAAAATGACTTTTTTCACCATAAAGGATGAATCTTCAATTCAAAAGTACGATTTTTCAACAAAACATTTGAATCTTCGACCAGAAAAGATAACTTTAATAATATATTTGAATTTTCAACAAAATAGTTGTTTACCTAAAAATATGAATTTTCAATCAAGAAGATTCATTTCGTAACAACAGACGAATTTTGAACATGCACGATTTGCTAATTAATGAATTAAATTTTCGATTAAAAAGGATCAATTCTGAATAGAAAATGGAATAGTAAAATATTCAGTTTAAAAAATTACATTGAAAAAAAAAACGAATTATCAACTAGTTGAATCTGACGAGAAAACACCAATTCGTAACAAAATTGTGGAATCATTAACCGAATAGATGAACTTTCAACTAAGAAGATTAATTTTCTACTTGAGTAGATGGATTTTCAACAAAAAAGTTCAATTTTCAAGCTAATGACTTGATTTTCTTAGAGAAAAATGGCCTTTTACCCGAAAAAGAAGAATCTTCTTAAAGAAAGCTAATTTTCAGTCAAGAATGATACATTTTCAACGGAATAGTTCATTTTCAAGCAAAAAAGATAAGTGGTTAACCAGGAAAGGAATCATTGAATTTCAAGTTTAAGAAACTAATTTTCAATAAAAAAACGAATTTTTAACCAATTAAATTTAATTAATGAGGCGAATCGTGAAGAAATAGTTAAATCCTCGACCAACAATTTTAACATGAAATGGTTACATTTTTCAGATAAGAAAAATTATAATCCCTTGCAAAGAAACAAGTGATTAAATTTTTAGATAAATAGTTCAGCTTTTAGCTGAATAATTTAATTTTTCAACTAGATAGTAGAATTTTCATCTAAAAATATGAATTCTGAACCAGAAAGTTAATTCACGAGCAAGTAGTTGAATTATCAACAATAAATTTTCACATTGATAGGAACGTAAGTTCTATTATTTTGGTCTTACGATCAAATTGAATCAAAAAGGCTAGGATTATTCCGAGTCAACACTTTAATTATAAAACAGTAACAATCTTGCAACGTTTCAACCACAATCTGTCGGTCATCCTCAGGCAAAATATACCGCAGAGAAACAATTTTGGATTTAAAATTGGGGTCCGATGAAAAAATTGAAACGGTTACCAAATTTTCATTGGGAAAAACCTCAAAAAACAAAAAACCGCCAGATTGAGGTCGAAACGTTGCAAGATTGTATCTTTGATATAATTAAAGTGTTGACTTGTTCATCCTAGTCTTTTTTATTCAACTAGATGTTTGAGAAGTTGTTTGTTTTTATTATAAATTTTCAACAACAAAAAATGTATCTTTTACAAAGTAGTCTGACTTTAAACCAAGTAGTTGATTTTTAACCGACAGAAGATTCAATTTAAAATTAAAAAAGATAACTTTTACCAAAAATGGATTTCACTATTCAATTTGTTGTTAGAAATGTATAATTTTTTATCAAAAATGTAACTTCTTGGTTAATAATAATCTATCTTTTTTAATTTGAAATTCAATTATTTTGTTGAATCTCCAACTCTTTTGTTTGTTTTCGTGGTTAAACATTCATACCTTTGGTTTACAAATGCAACTGCTTGGTTGGAAATTAATCAGTTTTGGTCGAAAATTCAACTGTTTGAGATTAAACTATTTAATCTTAATCTCGACTTGTTTGAAAATCAACTTCTTTATCGAAAAATCATGTTTTTGAGTTAAAACATCAACTGTTTTTCAGATAACAATTAATTGGTATTTTTTGCTTTGAAAGTTTAACAATTTTGTTGAAAATTCATGTATTTGGTTGGGAATTCACCTTTTTGGTAGAAGTTCGATCTTCTTGGTGAAAAATTCCTCTTTTTGTTAAGAAATTATCTATTTGGTCGTTTTTGGTAGAAAATTCAACTACTCGGTTGTCACTTTGGGGGTCGCAATAGATAAAAACGAAACAAAAAATTGTTCAAGTTTAGCATATTACGTAGAAAAAGAATTTTTGCCCTCAGGATATTGTTTTCATTATTTAAGCTTCCACGCAGTTTATAATGATCCGAAAAAAAAAGTTTTCCGTGCTACGCTTTTTTTTATTTCTAAAATTCTATTTTACGATTCGTTCTGCGATATAGGCTCGAGTAACTCGTAAAAGTTATTTTAAATTTGAGTTACTTGGGAGTGCCGTTTTAAACTCAAGTAAATTGCATCCATAGTTATAAAATCAAGAAAATATTTTTTTCAAAAAGTAACTTTTCACTTTTTCTTTCACATCCACTGTATGAAAATGTTATCGATTCTAACATTTTTCATAATCAAATGGCACTTCGGATAAATTACTTCATCTGGAAAAAATTATATCACTGAGGCAATTACCATCCGGCTGATTTTCGAGTAGTTTTATTTTTTATATTCTACCTAAAATGCATTTATTCGCTCAGACAAGATCAAAGATCAACTCTGCTTCCTGCTGAATAAACTCGGTTTAGTCTGTTGCTGGAGGGTATGTTATTAAAAATGTGTGTTGAGTCCATTGGAGAGGAACTGAACAATTTATAATTTTTTCTCTGCACTTTTTAATTCGTTTTTAAATTGAATTTCTAATATTTTCATTGTCCAAAGATTTTGCGATTTTTTCGGGTCGAACCTCCTTTCCAACTGAAAAAAATTGAATACAAAGTATTATTTTTCGATTGGAAAAAATACGTAAACCAAGGTCGACCGATTTTTCCTCCTTTCTTATTTCAATTTTCAACGTTACACCCTTAACTGTAAGTTCAATATTTGAAATCGGAAGTTGGTAATTTCTCAACTCTTTAGATTCGCAGTTGTTCATTCTTTAAAGGTTTTGGTTTGAGAAGATATACAATTTCACATTTTCAGATGCTCCTACTTAAAAGCGTTATTCCTCAAGTCAACCCACTCAAAATAATGAAGTGGTCTGATCTAATTTAAACTTAGAAAAAGTGTTGTTCTATTGTATAGTAGTTTATGATATGAACGTTTTTTCATTTAGATAAATATTTACTGAGGATGAAAGCATTAACATTTTGATTTTTTCGTTTAGAAAGTTTCCCTAAATTCTATTATGAAAATGAGCGATGAGTGGTTTTTGAGCATATACCATCTGTGTCGGCGATTGGTTTCACTAATTTGATAGCAATAAAAAAATATTGTTTACGGCAGTTTTTGTAGATTATTTTACCTATATTGTAAAAAACCACTCATCGCTCATGTTATTAATTAAGAAATGACAATCCCATTTTGCAACCATGCAGGTTTTAAAAGCACTCAAAGCTTTCTTTTGAGTTAAAGAATAGAAAAATATGCTCTTTCTCAAAAAAGACCAATTTATTTTTTGACCTTCATTTTAGAAGAGGAATATTTTTTTAATGCTTATGATGAGTGAAAAGGGCATGCAAAAATATATCAAAACTGCACTGGATAGAATTTTTGTTATGCGTAAATATCTATTCACAGCGAAAACTTGTTTTCCTATATTCTATTATCCAATAGCATAACCCCCTTCTTAAGTTCGAGTTAGTTTAGACAAACTTGATTTTTTATGTAGGTACCGATACAAAAAAGTTCAATTTTTAATCAAACATCTTCATTTTTAGCCTACAAAGATAGATATTTAACCAAGAAGATTAATTTTCTAACATTGATTCTCAACCAAAAGTTAATTTTCAACCAACCAGTTGAATATTTAACTAAAATTATAAATATTCTACCCAAAAGTTAATTTTTAATAAAGTAGATCAACTTTTAACCAAGGAGTTGAATTTTCAACCCAAAAAGATTATTTTTCATAAATAATGTACTCCATGTAATATAGCATAGAAAACAGTTGCTTTTACAATCAAATAGTTGAATTTTCAAGCCAGAAACACACATTTTTTAGGAAGTAGTTAAATTTTCATCCCAAAAAGATGAATCTTCAAAAAAAATGTGTCATCATCCAAGGCAGACTTTTGTACGATAGAAGATGAATTTTTTACAAAAAGATGAATTTTCAACCAAATACATATATTTTCAATCAAATAGTTAAATTTTCAATTTTATCAACAACAACGAAAACTCATTCACGATAAAATAGTGCATTTTTGGATCAAAGAGGTGAATCTATGAAAAATTGAATTTTTTAAAAAGTAGTTCAACTTTAGGCCAATTAGTTGATTTTTCCAACGAAAAAAGAAATAATGAACAATACATGTGATAGTTCATACTCCAACGAGGAACGGTTCTGATTTAAAAGCGAAAACAGGTGAATTCAACCAATGAATACGAATTTTCGTCAAAATAGTTTAATCTTCTACCTGGAAGGATGATCAACTGTCCGAATTGGCAATCAGAAAGAATTTAGACTTCAACCAGATAGTTGAATTTTCAATTAAAGAAGATAATTTTTCAAGCAAAAATGGAAACGTTAAATTACCTGATGAAAATTTATTTTTAGCTCGAAAAAACGAATTCACAATAAAATAGTGAATCTTTCAGTCCAATAGGTGAAACTTACAAAAATTGAATTTTTTATAGAGTAGTTCAACTTTAGAGCAAGTATTTGATTGGAATTTTGAAATTTTAAATTAGATTGAAATCAAATTCAAAATTCTATTTAACGTCCAATATTTAAGTTAATTTATAGAATTCCTGAAAATAAAACAAGAATTCAACGATCAAATTCAGACAATCAACACAAAATGCTCCTATTGCAATTCCTTAAAACACAAAAAATTTTTTTCCGTTGAACAGAAATAAAAAACGTTTCGGTGCCTATACAGCACCCTTATCAAGGTAAGAAAAAATAGAGCAGGCGACGAAACAAAGACACTCTCCTCGATACCAAATTTGATCGTTGGATACTTGTTTTATTTTCAGGAATTCTATACATTAATTACTTGATTTTTAAGCAAAAAGGATAACTTATAAACAATATATCTAATAGTAGATATTTCAACGGAAAACAATTTTAAATTTAAATCAAAAACAGATGAACTCAACCAGAAAGGACAAATTTTCGTCCTAATAGTTGAATCACCCCTCTCTGGATCCACCCTTGTTTGCAGGAGTCTATCTCACTTTACCAGCGGACTTCGTGTTTATCATTTCTGTCTATTTGAGAGAATATTTAAGTCTGTATATAAAGGTGTGGGGAGTGTGAGTTGGGTAAACATAAGCACCCCGACGGACATTTCTGCAGGTTGCACAAAGCGAAAGGAAATGTGCGAGGAAACGCGAAACGTCCAATTATGCCACCGGGAACTCAGTTGAAGAAAATGTTCTTCCTCCTTTAGGTTCGCTCACTGACTGTTCAAAAGAATTCCCAAACAATAAAACCTGAAACGGAGGCACGCGTGCGGCGTCGAGACAAAATAATGGACTACTATAGTTTTATTTCGATTGAAAATATCGAGAAATTTCTCTCTCAAAGTTTTCTCTTTTCAGGGAGAATGCTTGAAGTTATGATTGAGCTTTGAATATTCTTTGGAAGCTATAACTGTGTTGTTTGGAAAAGCAGGACATACTTTACATAATTTTTCACAGAAAGACGTTTGGTTCACGAGATATTTTATTGATTTGAAAAAAGTGATGCTTAGTAGTGTGATCCGAAAATTTCATTTTTTATTTTAAGCTGATCAATTCTACCTAATTTGTTCATTTTGAGGAAAAAGAAATTCTCAAGTGGTGAAAGCTCGCTTTTCTAGAAAATGAAATAAAGAAGTATTTGTTATTAACTATAACGTAATAAGTTTTTAGTTTGACTCCTCGTTCCGGACTTCCTAGTAGCGTGCCCAGAAAATACCCCAAAAATAGAAAATATCAGTTTTATGTAAAATTTATGCGAAAATGGTATTTTTTTGAATCTGTTCTAAAGCAATTATCTATGTTCGGTAAGTCACAAGTTTCTAAGTATTTCTAACTAAAGTTCTATTGTATAAACAATCATTATTCATTGGAAAATTGGATCTTCGCCTATAAATTGCCAAAAGTTATTTTTTTTTAGGATGAATGATACTATTGAGGAATTTGAAGAATAATATTTCTTGATTAACATATTTGGTAATTATTTGAATAATTGCTTCCTCATAGTGGGAATTTTGCAATGAGCTAAATTTTCTGATCCACTATTTTGACATATTTTAATATAATTTGCTCCCAGGAGCTGGAAAATAAAATTTAAAAAATGTCCGTATGCGTTTGTATCTGATTTTGAGCTAGATCAGTAATTTAAAAACAGTTTTCATGAGTTGGAAAATTTGAAAAAATATATGTCACCTTGTTTATATGAGAAAAGCTTCGTTGATATTCAAAATAGAGCAATACGGTATCTACTGTGATTGTTTGTGTGTTCAAGACGCATCGATTGACGTATTGTTGAACCTTGTAGGACTCATCAGTACCTACTTATGAAGTCTTCAAAAAATTGTTCATTCTGTTTATACGAGAAAAACTTTGATGAGATTTGAAATATAACAATACGATATCTAGACGATGTGTTCGCATCTCCGAGATGCATCGATTGACCTATTGTTGAACCTTTTATGTCCCATTTTTATCTAGGAATACCGATATATACATTTGAAAAATATATTTTTTTTCTTGTTGATACGAGAAAAACTTTTTCAATATCAGGAATAGAATAGTAATGTATATGACAAATTTGCTTGCGTCTTCGAGATGCATCTATTGCCCAATTGAAGAACCTTTCACGATCTGCCATAACCTGACAATATCGTTTTGAATTTCTTGATCAAATTATTTACTTTCTTTTAAGGGAATTTTTTCAAAATTGGGAATATAAGAGTATTTGTATTTTATATTATTGTTCGTGTCTTCGAGATGCATGGATTGACCTATAGACGAACTTTTGGTGACCATTGTTGATCAATCAACTTACAAACTCTAAAAAAAGGTTACATTGTTTACATGAAGAAAACTTCTTTTTTAATTTGGAACATTTCACTACCGTCTGTTAAAAAGTTGTTCATTTTGGCAGTACATATTCGATAGACTTTTTCATGGGATTTTCGGTAAGACAGAAACATAAGCTTGAAAAATATTGAAAGTATTTTTTTCTGTTCGAGAAAAAACTCCCTCTATGAGAAATCGAATTTATATGATACCTAAGAGAAAGCAAAATGCTCATAAAATGAGCACTATTAAATGCACCCATAGTGAATGAATACATCCGTAGTGAATAAATCCATTATAACATACTTCGCAGCGGTATTTTTATTTGTTTAAATTATTTTTCCCCTGTTAATCGTAAAAAAATTTTATTTTCTAGAGTTAATGACACAGTTGAAAAATTTGATAAGTAATAATTTTTTACGATATTTGGCAATTGCTTCAACAATTTTAATTTGTTTTAACAATTTTTGATTCTGTATACAGTGTTAAGTTATCGTTTTCTGGAATTAATGTCACAGGTGATAAATGTTAAGAGTAATGATTTTTGTAAAAGGCAGTTTGCAATTTTTTAAACGATTAATATCTCTTGCCCCTTTTCATACAAAAGATGGAAAAAGTTCTAGTTAAAAAATAATGATTAATTGTTTAAATAATTGCAAACCTGTCTTCCACCATGAATATCACTCCGGAATTTTATTAACTGCTTCAACTGCAAAATTTTGGTGAAAATGTTATTTTTTTATAGAAACTTGATACTCTTGGTTAAAAATTTATATGAATAGTTAAAATTTTTTTTTTTGCTGGAAATTTTACCATTCCATTTTGGTTTGAAAATTTATCGTTTTTAGTTGCGGATTCCTGTATTCTGTTGAAAGTTTATCTTCTCTGTATAAAATCAATTTCTTGAACTGAAAATTCAACTATTTGGTAAAATATATTTTTTTTTTGGCGGAACATTTATCATTTCAGGTAAAAATAAATGTTTCTAACACATTTCAGTATTCTATTATTTGTTGAGATTCATTTTTTTATAGATATTCATTTTTATTTGTTGAAAATTCAACTATTTTGTTCAAAATTCTTTCTATTTGATTGAAAAATTACTTTTTTCACTGAAAATTCAACCATTCATTTTCTGGCGAAAAAAATTGTCTTGGGTTGAAGATTCAACTATTTTGTTGCAATTCCTCTTTTTGATTAGAAAACTAGTCTGTTTTGGTTAAGAATTCATCTAAATTGAAAATTCGTATTTTTTTATTTCATTCAACTGTTTTTGATTGAAAATTAAAATCCATTTAGGTCAAAATATCAACTATTAAGCTTTTTATTGAGAATTCAGTTTTCTTGGTTGAAAATCAACTATTTCAAGTGAAAATTTAATTCTTCAATTTTTGGTGTATGATTTATCTTTTTGAGTTGTAAATGAACTATTAGCCTGAAAATTCATGTATTCTACGTACTATGTCTTACGTAGCTTGCGGATGACCCCGTATAAAATTCAGTTTAATTGTTGTCACTAAAAGTATTTGAAATGAATTTAACAACAATTCGTTTGCATTAAAATCATTAATCATCGAGGTGTAAGGTTGTTTTTCTACCAAGAAGAAAAATTCAAAACAGTCAGGGAAAATAAAAAATTGATCAGGGAAATAATGATGCTGTTATATGTATTATTTTTTCAACTGTCCAGAAAAGCACAATAAGCGAATTTTCAATTATATGCATTTTTTAAATAATATTACGATAGATTGATTAATATTACTGTTTTAAGTTAATTTAGGAGAATGACGTTTCAAACCGGTGGTATTGTTGCTTCTTTCTTTGAAGTTTTGTTTAAATATTTTTGTATCAAAAAAATTAAAATATTCTTTGCGTTTTCTTCGTTCCGGTAGGAAGGCTGTACATTCTGTTTGACGATTTTGAGTATTGTTATTGTTTGTACAATTAAAGAAGGATATTAAAAGGACTGGCAATATTGATTCCAAACGAGAAAAAGTGCAATTTTACTTAAAGAAATATGCATATTGGATGTAAAAAATCCACTTCATCATTAAATTGAAAGGAAAATGCTTGGAAGATCCTTCATGTAGGTTCTTCTGAATGTTATTTTCTTCTAAAGGTCTTTTTTGGATTATGTGAATTTTTATGTAATTTTCAAACTGAGTGTCACTTCATCACTTCTAACGAAAAGTTTTTCGAATTTCCGAGGCAAAATGAGATAAAGAAAAAACAATGAGCATTAGAAATCTCATATTGGAAAAAACTGGAAAAAAACAAGCATCCAGGTTTACAATTGGATATTAAAAGAAAAATGTTCAATTCGCAGCACGTTGGATGACAGATTGTTGGAATTCGAAAGAGCTGTAATCTGAAAATCGAAAAATCTCTGATAAGTTTTGAAAAGTAGGAAGATAAAAAGAACTGGACATCTGATCTCGCGACGGAATGGAAAATATGAAAGAGTAGGAAGATGCAGGCAGGTCCTTCTGCCGAGATACGTCCACCGGATATAAGAGCAAGATTACTCTCGTACAACTCAGATACGGACAAGGAGCTTATTCTTTTTCAACTTATTCTTCTTCCTTTTTTTAGAAATCCTTTCTTGTCCGATCGACTATCTTGCAGCTAGTTCGGGTAGGTTATCTCGCATTTATTATTTTTTAAATAGCGTTCCTTTAGCTTCACATGCAGATCGAAATATAGAATACTGAATTCTAGAATTTATTCAATGTAAACTTTCTCTAAAGGCTACATTTTCTTCTAAGATTGAAAAGAAACTTGATACTCAAATGGAAAAAGTATTATTTTTCTACAAATTTGTAGTCGGTAAATTTTCTGGACAAATTCCAAATGATTTTTTATTAAACAAAATTGATTGTAAGAAGAAAAAGAACAAAAAATTGAAAACATTACTAGTAATTTCCTCAAATTTTTAAATACAATGTAGAAGATTTTAAAGTACTTTTCTTCAGTGTTGCAAGACTACATCATTCAAGAAAAAAATTCTAACAATTTAAAGATATATTTATGAATTTTGAAAAGATTAAAAAATAATTTAAAACCAAAAAATATTTTGAAAATGTGTAACAAAATTTCGATTTATAAAGATTTCCAACAAAAAATATATATGCTTTTTAAGAATGTTGGAAGGTTTCAGGAGAATACAAAAATTTTCCTAATATTTCTGTGAAAATTGAAAAAATCTAAATTTGAAAAGATTCCAAAGAATTTATAGCAAAATTGAGATTTTGAAAATGACAAAAATTGTTTTTAAGAAATCTCGAAGATATTAAGATGATTTTTTTTAATTTGGAAGGATTCCTCAGAATTTTAAGAAAAATTTGAGTCAGCTTAAAAGATATTTAGTAATTTTAGAAGTTCAAAACATTTTTTTTTGAAAATCTGAAAGTTTTCCAAAAATTTATAAAATATTTTTTAATTTCTTAGAAACTTCCAAAGGTCCTGAATGTCTTTTGAACCAACTTGACATTTTTTTAAATGTTGTAATATCCTGTGAAATGAAGAAAAACTTTCTTAAAAATATTATAGATAATTTTTCGACATATCTTTAAAAATCTTTTTGAATTTTCTCAACAATCCTACATGAATTATATTTATATAACTTTAATCGAAATTTTTATTTTATGTTAAAAATGATCCTTCCCCACCAATTTTAATTTGGTAGAAATATTTATTTTTTCTTGGCTGAAAAATCTTCCTTGGTTGAAAATTCGTCTTCTTCACTTAAAAATCCATCACTTTCTATAGAAATTTCATATTTTCCGATTAAAAATGCAACAGTTTATATGAAAAGTATTCTTTTTCGGTTGAAGATACAACTGTTTTGTTGGAAATTTGTTGTTTTGATGAATTAAACTTTTTATGGTTAAAAATCAAAATTTATCGATTGTAATATCAACTATTACATTTTTTATATTTGTGATGTTATGGTTTTGACCAGATGAATAGTATTGAATAATTGGATGTTGATTGTTTGTTGTCTACTGGTCTAAAATCAATGTTTTGAATATTGATTTTTATTTCTAAATTGTGAAAAAATTGTTCTCAAGCTCCGCTGGGATCCGAACTCAGGAATTCCAGATTGCCGGTCTGGTGCTCTTACTCACTAAGCTGCAGAGAGACAAGAGAAATTTCTTCACAATCCCTACACGTTGAATTCCGACGTCATTCCTTAACTTGTAAGATTTATTTTCCAACATTCGAATGTTTTATATTTTTGATGTTATGGTTTTGACCAGATAAATTGTCAAATCAAAATCAAAAATATAAAACATTCGAATGTTGGAAAATAAATCTTACAAGTTACGAAATGACGTCGGAATTCAACTTATAGGGATTGTGAATAAAGGGCCTAGCCCGTTAAGCAAGTCAAAAATGCCCTTGGCTGTAACCAGATTCTCAATGAACGCTTTTCTAGAACTTGGAATTATAACTTTTTCCCGGCTTTTTGAACCCCCATCACCACCCCCATAGTCAGGGTGACTAAAAATGTGTTTTATGTTTTTTATTTGTTTTTACATATTTGTGTAGTTGAAAAATCTGAAAAAATTAGTACAAAACAAATAATTAGAATACACCTAAAAAAATTTATTTTCAGTGTTTTGGCGGGAAAGTCAAATTTTCGCAAAAATTTTTTGAGTACTGTTCCAAATTTGTCATAAATGAAAGGTCATCTCATGTGCTAACTTCTAGAATTTGTTCAGATTTTTAATTGATGTGGACGGTAGTTTTTTTAAATAAAAACTTCCACAGATGGCTGATACCCTTATTTAGAAGAAGTATTGTTAAGTATTGGATCCAGGACTTGTCTCCCGAAAAAGTATTGGATTTCCAATACTTATTCACGAAAAAAGTATTAGATCCAATACTTACCAATACTTCTTTTTCATAAGGGTATCATGGAATAATATTGAAATGCTGAATATTACTTATGATCAAATGCTGTATTTTTTAATGTGTCTGAATGATTTAATTAGTGTGTGAAACGGAAATCCTTTATAAAAGTTTTGGATTAATCATCGTCGCTACCCTCCATTTTATCTTGTACGAAATCTGAAAAAATTCTGAAAGTTAGTACGTGAGATGACCTTTCATTTATAAAAAATTTGGAACAGTACTCAAAAGAATTTTGAACAAATTTTTTTTCTCGAAAATTTGAATTTCCCGCCCAAATTTGAATTTCCCGCCAAAACACTTCAAAAAAATTTTTAGGTGTGTTCCAATTATTCGTTTTGCACTAATTTTTTAGAGATTTTTCTATATTACACAAATATGTCCAAAAAAAATAATAAAAGCCATAAAAAATATTTTTAGACACCATGACTATTGAGGTGGTGATGGGGGTTCAAAAATCCGGGAAAAAAGTTATAATTCCGAATCCTAGAAAAGGGTTCATTGAGAATCTGGATCCAGCCAAGGGTTTTTTTGACCTGCTTAACGGGCTAGGCCCTTTCTCTCGTCTCTCCGTAGCTCAGTGGGTAAGAGCACCAGACCGGCAATCTGGAAGACTTTGGTTCAGATCCCAGCGGAGCTTGAGATCAATTTTTTCACAATTTAGGAATGAAAATCATTATTCAAAATATTGATTTTGGACCAGAAGACAACAAGCAACCAACATCAAATTATTTATTACATTTTTTGTTGAGACATCATCTTTTTTGTATGAAAGTTTTTACTACTTAGTTAATGGTAGAACTACTCGGTACATTTTTTTTTTTTGAGTATCTGACTATTTAGTTCAAAATTCATTTTTTCAGTGGAAAATGTAAATATTTTGTTGAAAATTAGTCTTTTTTGGTAGAAAATTCATCTATGTGGTGAAAAATTCAACTATTTTGTTCACAGTAAACTTGCTTCTTGAAAATCGCAGTTTTTCGGTTATAAATTAAACAGTTTCAGCGAAACTTTGTATCTTTTGAAAAGAATTGAATCTTCGTTGTTCAAAAATGCAACTGGTTGACAATTTATCTTTTTTGGTTAAAGATTTAACTACTTTGTTGAATATTTGTCTTTTTTGTATGAATTCAACAGTTTCTGATTGAAAATTAAAACCTTCTTTGATTTAAATATTAATTGTATATTACATTTTACGTTAAGAATTAATCTTTTTTTTTGTACAAAATGTAACTACTTTGTTAAGAATGAACTTTTTTGTGGAATTTTCGATGTGACATATTTGAGATCTTGAATTTTTTTTAATTTTCTTAAAAATCTTACAAAGATAATATTTATATAACCTTCAGAGCAAGTAAACAAATAAACCTAAACAATAAATAGTTATTATTGTTGATCTTTGTCTAACGCTACTTTTTTTGGGGGGCCTTTGATTGGCCCAAAAAAACCTGTTTTGTTGCCCTAACAAAACTGGTTTGTTAGCTAAATCATACTCTTTTGTTAGTTCAATAAAATCAATATTGTCTGGAAATAGAATAATGGGATGGATTTCTAAGGTTTTCTACCATATCTCAAATATTTCTGATATGACACAGTAATATCTTAGATATGTGTCATAGTTATATTTCCAGATATTGAGTTTTTGTCTGTTTCAATTAATATTGATTTGATCACTGATTAGTATTAGCCGTAGTAAAAACCACTTATTAAAAAATTTACATAATATGTTGTCACTTTGTCAGCCAATCTTTAAATTTATCACAGTCATTAATGTACACTTTAATATTAATTTTTAATAACTTTAGACAAGACACAATTTAACGTTGATTTCAGTTTTCACTCGCAACCAAATATTTCGTCAGGCCAACAAAATAATGTTATATTACCCATCAACATTTTTTGTGACAAAAGATGGCTCTGTTGTGATTACTAAATTTTTGTTCTTAGTGTAGCATTGATAAACAAAACATTCAAGATATCTTAGTTGAAGAAAGTCGCAGAACTGTGGAAATGAAATTTCTAAGTCGGGTTGAAAATGCAGGCGACGGAATAGAATAAAGGATGAGAGGAGAATCACAGGTCTTACTCCACGGAAGGAAGAACAAAGAGTTCAAACTCACCTGAAACAAACTGTACGGGTTTCAAGAAGAGAGTGAAGTTGAAACTCATTGGAACCAGGGGGACTTTTACTCTCCAGTGCTCACACTGAAAGCGGTTTTGTCTATTTTAGCGAACAGAAAACAAGCCGGATTTATGAAGTGAACTGTGCTGCGTTGCGCGACCCTCCCACAATGGTTCTTTTGAAACTCTAACGAATGGTGTAATGAATACTTCATACATGTACACTATTTGATAGAGGAAGCCTCAATTTTCGTTTTGTATACCTATTTTAACTCGATCTGTGAGTATGCATTTCGAATTCACAAAGTGCCTTTAGAGACTAAATCGATGTAAAAATAAATGGGCATTTTCACTTAACGGATTGAGTTTCCTTAACAAATTCTTCCTTCCTTAAAATCTTTACTACATTCTGTTATCAGATTCCTTTATTTTCAATTCCTCTCATATATCCTTACGATACATGCTCCAATGTTTCCTTTTCCTATTCACACATTCTGCACTTCCTGTTCTCCTCCTTTTGTCAATACATCCCCTCCCTTACCTCGTTTCCCAATCTGAATCTTGCTACTCTTGTCTATCTTTTCTCTCCCTATACTTTTTCTGAATACTTTGGTATTCCCTTATTTAATCATCTTATACCAGTTAGTATATTCCGATCCCTTTATCATCCTCTATCTTTCTATTAATTGTCTTGTCCTGTCTCTTTTCTGCAATTCTTCATAGTTTACTCCACTATCTCCTATATCCCTAGCTCTAAGGGACTTCCTTCTGCATACTGCACCTCTTCAAACCATTTTTTGTTAACTATCTTCCCTATACCTCACTTAGATTCCCTTCGAACTCCTATGCCCTCTTTCCTGCTCTAATACTAATTTTTCTTCCTTTGCTCTTTTCCTTTGCTTCTCTTATTATAAATCTAGGCATCCTTCAGTCTATCCCTAGCTTCCACCTCGTGTATCTCTCCTGTAACTGTATCAAATAAACACATTTTCCTTCTCCAATTTTTTTTTTCGCTTTCTTTTTTTTATCCTCTATATATTTTTTATTACCTCTGCCACTTTTGTGTCTTTTTTCTTATAAGAGCTCCATGATTTCCACTTGTTTTGAAGTTATATCCTGAATACTTAAACTCCTTTACTGCTTGTAGCTTTAACCCCTTTCATCTCCCAACCTATTCTTTCCTTCCTGCCCCTCCTTTTCCAATCATCATTATCTTTTTCTTTTCTACATTTAGATTCAACTTTTTCTCTCCTATGTATTTCTTTGATCCTGTTATTTAGCCCGCCATCCTCTTTCTCCATCCTTCTCTTTTCAGGTCTTATTCTACGTCTGAGATTAATGTATTGAATATACTCTCTTCATTAAACCCTCTTTCATAGTCCTTTTCACCATAACTTTTTCTATCTCGACTCGGTCTCAAGAGTCAAACACCGCCTATAAGTGAACGAAAAATGTTATCATTCCCCTATTCTCCGACTTATTTTTTTAACCTCGCCGGTAAAAGAGTTATATAACTTATGCAATGATGGCAATAGCGTGACTTCCCTGTAATCTTGAACATTCTCCCCTTTGCCTCTTTACACTAATCGGTACCACCACTTCTTCTTTTCCAAAAATCTGACTAACATTCTCTCCATACTCTATTGATCATTATTCATGCCCATTCCTCTAGTTCTTTCCTCCCATATTTCCAGACTCTATTTGAAATCTCATCTATACAAGGTGCCTCTCCATCATTCATTGGTCCTAACAGTTCCACTATTCCTTCCCTTCTAATGTCCTCTTTCTTGCCTCTTTAGCTACTATATTTTCTTCATTTTCTAACTTTCTTCTCTATCGCTCCTAACAAATCAATTATATATGTTTCCTATTCTACCATTTCAATATCCTGGTTTTACTTTTCATCTTCTCTCTGTCTCTCCCTCTATTCTCTTCCAAACCTCTTCTTCCGTGTGCTCCTTCTTTTTTCTTCTATACTCTTCTGTACTACATTTCCCTTTTCTGAAGGTTCTTCATTTGTTTCTCACTTCCTTCTCCTTTTCTTTACATTCCTGATCACATCTACTTCTACCGCTTCTTTACTAAATTCTGTTTTGCGTACGCCCGAAATATTCTTTCTATTTCTCCTATCATTGGTTCCATCTCTTTACTTACAATCATTCGAAGATTACCGGATAATTCCTAGAAAATGGCATAACTTTTTCTCAAAATGTAATATTTTCCCGATGAGCACGTTTTTCAATAAAAAAATGGCGGCGGTTTTTTTAAATTCTTGAGAACAAATTTTATAAAACGCCCAACTTTTCTATATTTTCATTTTGAAATGTTTTTTTGACAAAATGTAGTGATTGCAGTGCCAAATAAATTAATAAGGAGTGGACATTTTTTTGTTGTTGTAAAACTTTGAAGCAACTAGCAGTATCTTGTTCACATTTTTTTATTTTGGATAGTGATTTTCGAAAGAAAGGATCAAATTTGATTTTTTCCAGTATAAATTAGTTGTTCTCCAATACTACAACTCAGGAAATACGTAGTAAATATTATTATCCACTTCTCAGAAACATTTATAAAGTGGGATTCTCAGTAGATAATCTTGAAATGATTGCAAAAAATAAAAAATAGAATTTCTGGGTAATCGGCAAAATATGTGTGCCTTCATTTTCACTTTAAAACGAGATTTTCAAATACAAAATCAGCCTGACAACTCAAGCTGGACCTTCCTTTATGATTTGATTTTGAATTGGTGAAAAAACAAAATAAAAAGTTAATTTTTTAAGTGAAGACTATGGTTTGTGAAATATTTGTTTATAGCTTGTGCTCTCCTCTTCTTTAATTTGCCTGAAATGGAAATAAAAAAACATTTGTAAACGAATGATAATTATTCATAACATTATTAGCTTTTGGAAAAAGTTATCAAAAGATAGTGAAGTGTATTGCAAACGTTATTCAGCTGGAAGTCATGTTTGAAACTGTTTGAACATTTCAAAAATCACATAGAAAATGTATTGGTTTACAGTATGCATGAATAATGATCAAAAACGTTTTAACTTGATTAATTCAAATCGAAAATATCATTTCAACGGGACTAACTGCCTGAGAAGCGAAGAGAAGGGTGCTTTCAAATGCAACTGTTTACATCGGCAATAGTTACCTGGGGGAGGTATCAAAGTTGGAAACCTCGATCAGAAGAGTCTTACTTTGCAAATATTTCTTGATAAAAAACTCAAAAATGTTAAACCTTTGAAGTTTTTGATCTACGGAATTTTCAGTTTTCAAAAATTGAATAATATGTTTGAAAATTATGATAAAATTATTGTAAATAGGCAAGTACACATCAGGAATTTAAAAATCTGAAAGTGGTTGTTCGATTCGAATGAAACTTAATAAAATTATAGTGCTATATAAAAGACATTTGAGTCCCAAGGGTTTTCAAAATTTTTTCAAATTTTGGGCGTACCACCGTATCAAATTTTAGGGTTGAATTTTGTTGAATTGCCAACATTTTGGTATTAGAAATAAAATTATACATTCTTAATTTTTAGATTTTCAATCTTTTAATTTTTGTTAGAAAGCTTCCTTATGAAGTCACCTTTCATTTAAAAAAATTGAGACCTTTTTGGTTTCCAAGAGTTATAAAAATTTTGTTTTATCATCTTGGAAAAATTGTTCTCATGTTCAGCCTGGCTTTTGCTTAATACTTAGGGGTACGTGAAATATAAAAAAAAATATTTTGACTTGTAATGATAATTGTTATAAACAATTTCTGTTAACAAACACTGAACATTATAGATTGCCTATTTGCAAAGGATATTTCTGCATTAAAATCAATTACTTTTATCGGCAAATGATCATGAGAATATATCTTGCGATATATTGGTTAATTTTAGAAATTAATTATATAAACAAAAGTTTATATAATGTGAATTTAGTCAGGAAAATCATTCATTAGTTATTTTTTTGAAATTTTATATGAAAACTTATAAGCATTTGTCAAGAATGGACATTTAAAACCCTCAAGGAATAATTTTTTTTCCCTTAATTGTCTTTAATAAATGTGACAGTAATTGCACAGCGTTAGCAGTGAGATGATGTTACATACATCTGTAAATGTCTACAGTGATCATTTGTTTACATTATTTGTTTCTAAATTTATTAAATAATACCGAATGCTATATTTTAAACAGAAAACTTTACTGGCAATATAATGTAGGGAAAATTGAGAGAAGAACAATTTTTTTCTTCAAGTTTACACACTAGGAATTTACCAAAATATCTTTCACGAATCGGGAGCCAGAAGAGTTTCTAACAATGTTTTTCTAAATAAAAGGTGATTCATAAGTCATCTTTGAATCCCAATTTAACAAAAAATTAAAGAGGATTATTTCACCTGAAGTGTCTCTTATATAGCACTATAATTTAACCAAATTTCAATAAAATCGAACGAACACTTGCAGATTCTGATATTCCTGACGTATAATTGTGCAATATGTCAATTAATAGAGTCTCTTTTTAGATTCGTTTTAATGAACATATGTCGGTTATCAATATTATATCCCAGAAATTAAAATAACATGTAGCATATTTCGAATTATCATTCAGGATGATCTGCTCATACTTGCATGTCAAACTGCTAAACCGAGAATTTGACATATGAATTTCAAAAAATTAAAGAGCACAAGTTATAAATCATTTGAAAAATCAGGTTCACAAAGAAACAGTAATTCGATTTCTGATTGGAATACTTCAAATAGAGGAATTCAAGGAGATATCGTAAAGAACAAATGGCGTACTAATTCATGATCTCAAATATTGCAATATATTCCAATATGCAATATGAATGTTTTATTTTTTTAAATATATAATAAAATTCTTGATAGGGTTGCTATAGCTGATTTCTGAAAATATTGTTTAGATAGTATTTTTTATTTGATGAAGAATATGAAAAACATCTCTTGAAATAGAGCCTTCTTGATGATAAATGCAGTTGCATACCCAAACTTCGTAGGATAAATTAAGCCACTATTAAAAAATCATGTACAGAAGAATGCAAAAATTTACAAATGTATTTAAGTAGTTATGAAGGAAGGAAGTGGATGGAACTAGATTTTCGAGAATTTTCAGCGTTAACTCATTTAATGTTTACTACATTTTAAGAATTCATAAGAAAGAACAGTTTTCTAACTAAACTAATCAAACTTTATTAATACAAAGTGCCTAGTAGTTCAACTCCGCCAATTGTTTGAGATGACTGGGCGCAGCCTAACAAATAATTTTCTTCATTCATTAACAAATTTTATCAATAATGATCTGATTCAGATATTCGTGATTAAATGACAACCGCTTCTATCACACAACCGGCTTAGAATTACTAGGGAATGGCATCTGCACAGAAAAAACTGAGAATAAAATTTGTTGCAGGAAATTTTTTAGAGAGATAATGTTTTTTTCAGTCAACTTCGCGTCTTTCAAAATACATGTGTTTGTCATGGAATAAAAAAGAAAGTTTAACCGATATTTGTGTAAAGTTTATCCTGTGAAGTTAATTTTTGCTGCAAAGAATCTTTCGTCGGAAATCGATGTAAAGTTTATCTTCTGTTTTTTCTGTGTGGTTATTATTTCCAGTCATATGATAACAATTTATAATTTTTTCAGCAAAGTTAATCAATAAGTGTACCATTCTATTTCTCGATTTAGAGGAGACTGTATTCGCTCAGGGTAATCAACGGTTAATAACTAATTTTACAAAAATTTCATGATATGCAAATTAAGATCAATAAATCTTATTATTTTTATCAACAAATTAAGAAACAGTTTTTTGTCTTATTCATTTATTTAAATTGAAAATTTTGTTCCTTTTCTCTTTCAATGAATTATTAATCACTCAACAAGTTTTAATATTAATGCTAATCTTATTAAAAATATTTTTCATATTAGGTAGTGTATAAATTTGAAACCCTGAAAACAGGTATGGCCGACTTGAATTGTTTTACTCTGATCTATAAAATGCATATTTCTATCTCTTTTTTTCAACTCTTAGATTTTTAGTTAATTTTCTTATTATGCACGCACTTTCGTACGCTCAGTTACTTAGTCTTAAAAAAGAATTATTTCGTACTTAAATCGTTCTACCTTATTATTAGAATGGCATTCATTACCAGAATATTGTCATTAATCAAAAATGTATAGATAATGTATAAAGTCCCAAACAAATTTTTACACTGTGGCCTAGAGCCCAATAATCCTTTTGACGGCTATAACATTGTTATAAACATTTTAATAAACAAATTATACACGTTTGTACCCTATTTATATATTCATCATTTTCAATAACAAAAATTATAAACCAATTTTAAAATAAGTTACTTCCACTCAGAAATTGATTCTTTTTTTACTAGACAATATTCCAGACAACTGTGGAGAAAATGTGCCGCAGATTCTTAGTTCTTATTCTTATTAAAAATTGATTAATACATATTAAGTTTTGCATTTTCTGCATAGACAATCATGACTTTTCTCATAAAACCATATGAAGAATATCTACTAACAAGGTGATAAATGATCACAGAACATTATCAGCGGCTAATATTTCTCAATGTTAATATTATAAATCATATGAAAAAATGTCAAAACTTGTCATTTTCATGCAGAAAATAATATTTCGTCTACTGTATCACGTTCTTCACAACTGTATAGTAATTTATCATTAGTGAAATGTGTCGTTGACTCATAATTGTTGTTGTTACTAACAAATTATAGTCTAGATCTTCCAGTGTTATTATTTCTCATATGAATAAGTAATTTTTATTTCAAAACGACTTCAAGAATCATTATGAAGTAATTTGAACATCTTAATTGACGCATTGTCTTAATGGAAAACAACTATTCAGTTGTGCAGAACATGATATTGTAGACGAAATAATTTTTTTCTAAGTGAACATGACTAGTTTTGGAAATTGTTTATAATTTATGGCTATACAAATGAGAAGAGTTTAACGTTCATAATGTTCTCTGATTATTTATCATTTGAGAAGATATTTTTCATTGTTTTCTGAGGGAAGCAATGTTCGCCTACGCAATAACATCGAAAATACATATTTATTGATTAATTTGTTGATAATAAAACTTGAAAGTCAATTATATTTTCTTTAGGAATTTTTTTATCTTCATGAAAGTAAATAATTTTATAATCTATCCATAATTTTTATTTACAACGATAAGAAACATTTTATATACGTAAATTTTTGTGATTACTAATTAATTTTAAGCATACTTGATTCTGGTGTGATGAGAAAAAGAAAATGTACCTATGAAAAGGGTGAACAAATGTACCATTTATTTATTCGAATGTTTATACCAATAGTAATTATTAACATTTTGTAACTATTTATTACGGGTGTTGTTCCTAGAATGTACTTGACGCACATCAACTTTATTTAAGTTTTTTCTTCGGGGATAAAAAGTAATATTCTCAAAACAACTTATTTCCTCTGATTATTTATGTATGCAAAAAGGTAAGAGAATTATAATTGAAAGAAAAGAATTTAGGGGCATTGTTATTTATTAAAGCTTAAGCAGTTTTGAAAAAGCTCTGAATCTATTAACCATTGTAAGCTCTAGCCGATTTTGAACATTGAACATTGGAGTGATAGAGGTTGGCTTGGGCTCACATGTTTAAAGTGAGGCCGGGCCATAAAGAGATTGGTCTGGGATTGGGCTCACGGGTTAACTGTGGAGACAGGATTTAGAATTTCTGGTCGGGCTTGGGTTCAGGCTCTATGCTTTAAGGTTGGATCAGGGCTTGGGGTAATCGGGATGGACTTGGAATTACAGGTTTCGGTCAGAGTAAGCTCTAAAGTTATTTAGCTGTGCGCGACTTTGGAGGCTTAGGTTGGATCTGGCTCACGAGTTATAGGTCGGCTCGGGCTAAGGTTTAGGGTTTCAAGGTTGAATGGGGCTGAAGTTCATGGTTTCCAGGTCGAATCAGGCTGCAAAATTATAGACTTGTGTTCGGGCATATGGGTTTAAAGTTAACTTGGGCCTTATAGTTATTGGGATAATCTCAGGCTCACGGGTTGAATGTCGTGACAGGATTTAGAGTGTCAGGTCAGGCTTGGGCTCAAGCTTTCTGGTTTAAGGCCAGAGCGGGCTTGAGGCAATTAGGTTGGACTCGGGTGCATGGGTTTAAAATCGGATTTGCCTTTGAAGTAATTGAGCTGTGCTCGGGCTTCCAGGGCTAAGGTTGGATTAGGCTCGTGGGTTATAAGTCGGGCAGGGCTCAGTTTTATTTGTTCAAGGTCGAATCGCGCTTAGAAATAACAGGCATTGGCTCAGGCGCACGTAATCTCATGTTGGGTCGAGCCTTAAGGTGATTGGTCTAGACTCAGGCTCACGGGTTTAATGTCTGGACAGGATTTAGAGTGTCAGGTAGGGCTTACGCTTAGGCTCTTTGGCCTGAGGTCGAATCTGGCTTTATGATAATCAGATGGGTTCAGCCTCATGGGTTTGAAGCCGGATTTGGTTTTAAGGTAATTGAGCTTGACCGATCTGAAATCGGATCGGGATTCAAGGTAATTGAGGTGGGCTCGAACACACGGGTTTGAGGTCGCGATCGGGCTTCAGGGTTGTCGTTTCTGAACTTAGGTCATTTCAGGTCATACTCAGGTCATGTCGTACTTTTTTCACGGAAGTGGAAGTAGAGAAGGGGAGGGAAAGTAGGAGAGGCAACGAGTGTGGAGGTTTGGGACCATGGGTCAGAGGGTGAGGGGAAGGCCAAGGTGTAAAGGAGAGACAGGGAGGGACAGTAGGGATAAGAAATGAAATGGAAGGCAGGAAAGTAAGGGAGGAAGTAGAGAATGGGAGTAAGGGAGTAGCGGAGGCGGCGGAGGAATTAAATGAAAGAAGGGGGGGGGGGTTGAGTGATGTGATCGACTAGAATAAAATCGCGGATCGGACAGAACAGATAGGAGGGGCAGGAGTGTAGGGCATATACAGAAGGAGAGGACTGTCATTGGCAGAGGGAGGGGAGTAGGGGAGGGGATTATCAGATAGAATAGGTTGGAATAAGATCGAATAGGACAGAGGACTAATTTTTTCTTACATAATTTTACTATGCCAACTAATAAATGAGTAATTGACAACGAAATAATATGCTATGGAAATTTCCGTCGATAAATAGAATAGCATTGTTTGGAAAGATAAATAACCGCACTCGCGTGATACGAGTATTGTTCATATAGACATATGGACTAATTCAGTTTTGCCAGAGCCAGTCGACCTCTACTTCGTAACCAAATGTGGGAAGTGCGTGGGAACTGGAAATACCACGCGATAATCGCACATCGCGATCGTCGGTCCTGAAACTGTGCATGCATGGGTATGAATTCAGCGACGTGGTGCATATGCGTACTGCACGGTTACCGCGTACGGAAACGCAATCCCAGCAGGTATCCTGAATATTACATAATGCAATTTCAACCAGGTCCTGCTACAATAGTATTGTGGCGTGGGAGGTTCGGGGTGGGGCGTGGGTTGGCTGATAAAAATACATCTTCATAACTCTGAAAGAATCTCTTGCGGGATTTACTTGCGACTGCATAAGGAACGTCATAACTCCTGATTCGTCGCTTGCTTTTTTTGTTTCCCCTTTCTCTCCCACTTTTGCGTTCTTTTAGCCAACTTGAACGCGTCGCGCCGCAGCGTCGCGTGCTTCTAGAAAATTCAATTTGCAGGCCAAGTTGTCGGCATTCTTTCCTCTTGGTTCGCCCGATATTACAAAGCGTCACGAGGAGAAATTTTACGAGTTTTTAAAAATATTTTCTTTATCTTTTAAGACTGCAGGCACAGCCGTTCCTGTTATTTCTTTCACTGAGAACATACGTACATAATTATTTTTAAGTGTAACAAAATGATTTGTTAAGGTTAACGAACTGTTGGTTCGTATTCGATATGGGTATATTTCGCTCAGGCAATATGAAAAGAAATAGTACATGGAATTGTGTCTAGATCTTTTTTTAGACATATACAATAGGGTGTCTTATAAAATCTCCTTTTTTCAGATTTTTCAACACCTCGAATCAGGAATTTATTTCTTTTGGTGAGAAATTGAGCCTCTTTTTTTGCAGGTTAAAAAAATATTTAGAGGTCGCAATGGAGGATATAATGTCGACAATCATCAATCGCGTGGGTGTATTTGTTCGATGTGAGGACAAAAATCACTCTCAATCCAAGACCTAAATTTGGAACAATTACTTATCTTTTGAGATTATTGTTTTATTTCTTTTTGAAATTATTTAGATACAATTTCTAAAAAATTCTTGAGCATATTCGAGAAGAATTTTGTAGACTTCAGTTATGTCAAATCAAAATTTCAACAAAAAAGTAAATTTCTAAACAAATGGTTGAACTTTCAAACTAAAAAAGATGAATTATTAACTAAAAATGTAATCGTTGAATTTCAAATAAAAAGGATTCAAATTTTAAATGAAAAATTGAATTTAACTAAGAAAAATCTGCCCGCTCCGCGGGCACATTCTCATCGCGCGCAGCTCGCTTCGCTCGCAAGTTTGAGCGCGCCTAGGGCGCGCGAATGTTGGATCTCGCGCTTCGCGCTCGATTATGTATTCACCTCGCGCTACGCGCTCGGGCGTATTTACATCGCGCTTTACGCTCGATTCCTCTAGATCTTTGAACTTCGTGTTCGACTTCGATGAAAAGAAAAAGTTTATTTCCAAATATTGGAAAATTATCAAAACCTCTACATATGAAGTGATTGTTAAATTTGTTTTAATTTTAGACTGAAAAGGAAATTTATTTACTCAAGGTTCTATCGACCTTAAGGAACACATTCTCATCCAGATACTCGCGCTTCGCGATTTGTATTTGATTTCAAATCAAGAATAATTATATAAATTAGGCGACAAATTTTATTAGTTAAAATGTTATTTTAGATTTTCCGTTTTTCAAAAAAGTTATTTTTTCCATTTTGAATATATTCTTACAACGAAAATTGATTTTTCCAAAGTTTTCCAAAAATTTGATTTCTTTTACTGTCAATGCTATTTTTACGAATAAAATAAAAACTACGCATCCTATCGAAACATGATGAATAAACAATTTGTACCTCTTCTTTGAATGAACAAATGTTGTCTCTGTCATGTTTTTCGTAGCTTGTGTTATTCGTCTAAAAATTTATTTTTTCTATTGTCAATGCTGTTTTTTATGAACAAAACAAAAACTACGCGTCATATCAAAAAGTGCATAATAACAAATTTGTAGATCTTTTTTAGGTGCATAATTTTGGTCCAGTCATCTTTTGTCGTATCTTGCATAGTTTCACAGAAAAATGGGATTTTTTTATTTCTCATTATTTTGTTGTGCGCTCAGAATTTAAATTTTTTATTTTTTGAAAAATTCGAAAAGTTGTTATGAAAATATTGTAACGTGTTCAAAAATCAACGTTTTTCTTCTCCTGACTTTTTTTCATAACGTGCGTTTTTCGGCTTAAAATGTTCATTTTCGTTTGTTTTTTGGAATTTTTAAAATGCTATAACTCTGGTAATTTTTTTTTTATCTGAAAAAGTCATAAGGATATTTTTTTCTCTTTTTGCTTAATACTAATAACCGTCCATAGAATTTCCAAATCTTCAAAAAAAGTGTTCTCAAAAATTTTCAAAATGTGCTCACTTTTTGAATTTCCATCCGAAATAGCTGGTTAACGAACTTGTTCTTTCTTTTCAGGCCCTAAAAAAGTGTGCCAAAGCACAACCCAATCTGATTATTTTTTCGAAAGTTATCGTGCGTATAGACAGACAGACAGACTACAGACAGACAGACACCTTAGTAAAAACCTTTTTTTCTAGCTCAGGGGGTCTCAAAACGTGGAGATTTGATGAAAACCGACCAAGTCAAATTTTACATAAAACCAATACCTTCTCATTAGAATGAGAATGTAAAAATGTCAACCAAAAAAGATTTATCAGTCAGGAAAGAAAAAAAATGTCGTCTAAATTATAGTTTGAGGTGAAAAAGAATTTTTAATACAGAATACAAATTTCTAATAAAAATTTATTCTTGAGTTTTATTTGTTCATTTGATCTTCTGGTTATATCAATATAGTTCTCCTGGGGCGATTAAGACATTTCGAAAAGATTTTTTAAGATTTCAAATATTTCCATAAAGCATCTAGAAAATTTGTGAGAAACTTTTCTTATTTTATATGATTTTTCAAAAATTCTGAGAAAATTTGTTTCAGTTTAAGAGATATTTGAGACTTGCAGAAGTTTGGAAGAAATTTGAAAATATTTTGTGACTCGAATTATTCGAGTCTATATATGAGACCTGTTTTCCAATCTTTTAAAATAGTCTCTCAAAATTTATTTTCCAGCATAAATATCATACAAAATTTTTCTAAGAATCTTAAAACAATTGGTTGATTCTCCTAAAAAGTTTTAAAATTCTTGAAAAGCTTCGTTTTTTTAAATGTAGAGCGAATTATTGATTTAATTCAGGATTATATGTAAGTCATTTGTAAGTTATTAAAACAAATATGTTTTTCTTTGATAAGGTACCACAGACTTTCCTTCTACAAGAATTTCTCGATTTCTTATTTTTTTGAAAAAATATGGCACCTTTTGAATTATTTTCTGTATCGTCAAAGATGGGATGGTTAAAATTGTTGAAGATTAAATTCAAAAACTATAAGAAGTCTAATTTTTGGCATCAAAATGTCCATAGCGACCTTTACTTATTTTTTTTTAATCTTGGAAAAATATGTAACCATTTGCTCGCCAAAGAAAGAAATTTCCTAATCATGGTCTAAAAAAATCTAATAGAAGGATTTCGTGAGGCATCCAAATATGATCATTTTTTTTTTAATTAAGAAGAGATAAATTTTATATTCCAGTAACTGACGATTGTACTTTCCGATGTTAAGAACATGTATCTTTATTGCATGTCTAGACATCTAATTGAGATGTCCTCTCTCTGGAAGTACCATGCAATTTGCTTTTAAATTCTTAATAGAAAGAAAATAAAAGATGTGTTACAGCTTGTGCTTGATTCAAAAAAAGCTCTTCCTAAAACATCTTAATGAATCGGTAATGTCCTATCGCTAACATCTGGGTTTCATTCAACTTTGCGAAAACTGCATTAGTCATAATTACTTGAGATCCTAGGGACCAGTTCAGCTGCTCTGTTTTCAGGATTAAGGGATTTAAGGCGATTATCTGGAACCGCGATTCAGAGGCTGCTTTACTTCCGTCTACGAGCATCGTAATGCAGAAGTTCATGCTGCAGGTTAAAAGTTAAAAAAAAAATCTAGTTCCATTTTCCCTCTACGGCCATGGACGCCTCTGTCTCTCTACTCATTGAACCATGTTTTCCACTTCAAGTTAATAAATTACATCAACTGCTTGAAATTGACTATATACGGCAGCTGAAAAGATTTCCTTAATATTTAATTTTTTGGTAAGGATAATGGTAACGAAGTTACTTTTGTAAATGAGTAGAAAATTTGTAACTATTTAAATTTTTTCAGTAACAGTTACTATGAAAATCGTTATTTTTTCAGTTAATTTCGAAATGTAGTTCACAAGGCTTTGCTCAAAACAATAAATACAGTTTATTGCTTTTTCAGCTATTTTTCATTTTCACCATTCAAATTGTGGCGACTGGTTTTTGAAAGTTTGAAAAATCAAATGTTTCTCGACTCTGAAATACACAATTTTTCCAAATCCACAGAAACTGTTTTAGAAAAAAAATAATTTTCTCAACTAAATATTTGTACTTTCGAGTAAAAATTAATTATTTTTATTGGAAATTTAACTATTGAAGTTAAACATTCATCATTGTACTTGAAAATTCATCTCTTCTGTTGAGAATCAATATACTTTCTGGTTGATTTTTTTTATTTTTGTTTTGGATTAAAAATTATTAATTAGCAAAAATTTGAACGGCTTCTTTAGAAATTCAAATATTTTGGCAGACAATTAAACTATTTGTTAAAATCTTGGCTTCTTGTTGGAAGATCATATTTGCGGGTTAAAAATTCGTACTTTTTGGTTGAATTCAAATATTTATTATTTAAGATTCATATCTCTTTCAGTTGCAATTCGAGCTAAGTTGTTAAAAATTGATTTTTTTCGGTTGAAGTCCATAAATTAAGTTAAAAATTCAACTACTTTCTTGAAAGTCGCTTTTTTCGTTTGAAATTAATTTTTGTACTGAAAATGTGTTACTGAAAATGTGTTACTACTTCAGTGTTAGTTGCAAATTCATATTTTTCAGTAGAAAATATAAATATTTGATTAACCATTCGTCTTTTTTGTTAAATTAAACTGTTTTCTTATTAAAAATTGAAAGCTTTTTGAGCTGAAATATCAGTTATTAAATTTTTAGTCAAGAATTAACCTTTTTTGGTTGAAAATTGAACTACTTGGTTGAAAGTTGAACTTCTTTATTAAGAGTTAATTTTTTTGAAATATAATTAATCATTTCAGTTGAAAATTAATCATTAGGGTATAACATTGTACTATATTTTTAAAAATTGTTACGGTTGGATGAAGCTGCTCTTTATCGAAAATAAAAATCTTTTGGAGACAGTATATCAATTATCACATTTTTGTTAAGAATTATTCTTTTTTTGTATAATATTTAACTATTTTGCCGAAAAAAACATTTTTTTGATTGAAAATTTATTTATTAAACAGAAAATTCAATTATTTCATTTTTAGTTAAAAATTTATTTTTTTAGTAGAAAGTTCAACTGTTTGATCCCAAAATTGATCTTTTTTAGGAGCAGTTCTAACTATTTTGTTGAAAATTTGTTCTTCTTGTAGAAAATTAATCTTGTTCGTTGAAAATTCATCATTTTAGTTGCAAACTTAACGACTTGATTGAAAGTTAAGCTCCTTTTTTAAGATTCGTTTTCTAAGTTGATGATGCATAATTTCAGTTAAAAATTCATCATTTTATTTATAAATTGATCTTTTTGGTTGAAAATTGAGCTATTTTGTTGCAAGTGAGTTTTTCTTCAGTTAAATATAAATTTTCGAAACTGAAAATTTAACTATTTTACTTTTTGTCGAGGATTCATCCTTTTTGGTTAAAAGTTCAACTGCTTGGTTTGAAAAATAATATTTTTGGTTGAAAATTCGTCATTTTAGTTTCACATTGAAGAAAGTGGTTGAAAGTTAAATTATCTTGTTGATTTATCGTTTTAGTTGAAAATTTGACTATTTTTTTATGTTGATTGTTTGAATATTTAACTATTGTTTTTAATTAAAAATTCAACTACTGTAGTTAAAAGTTTATTATTTCAGTTGAAAATTCTTCTTTGTTTAAAAAATTTAACTACTTCGTAGAAAATGATTTTTTTTACTCAAGATATAACTATTCCGTTTTTGGATAATAATTTTTTTTTTTTTAGATTGAAATTTGAATTTTTGTTGGAAATTAACATATTTTTTGGAAATTTGACGCTTTCTGAAATATTTTTTCTTGGCCCTAGGAAGTTAGAAATCTTCAAACTTGGTGAATCGAAAGAAACACTTTTTCGAAGAAAAAAAAGTAAATTTCCAGAACCATAGATATTTAGGACACAATATAGGAAAAATTTTAATTTTTCTCCCATCCTCAAAGTCAAAAGTTTCTAAAACAGCATTTTTTGATCCGCGAAAATAGATCATTTTGATCTGAAGTTGATAAATAATCGAAATGATATGCAACGGTTCGATATACCGGGGTTCAATATGTATTTTTCTCATCA
>CAKNXH010000172.1:84568-129750 GCA_932178445.1 Andricus quercusramuli | reverse complement strand
TATACATGTTTATATTTATAAAATACAAAAGTAACTAAAATGTAAACATTTGGAATCGGTAACGATAATTACATCTATAATAATTGCATGATGCTTCCATTTCAATCCCCTTATTAAATTGTAATTCCAAATCGACCAAATAGTTTTGTTAACAACTCTCCGAATCAATTTTTGACCAGATGGAATTTCGTGAATACCTATTAGGCAGGGGTTAAATGCCGTTATTATCGTTTCGAAACGATCAAGAACAAGGTCATATCATTTGAGGGAGAGTTTGTACGAGCAAGTTCTTCGAACGTTGTGGGAGGTAGCTTCTATCTAATGAATATGTAAAGTAATGCATACCCTTAGAGGAAGCAAGAAGCCCTTTTGCAGGTCGGCGTGTAATTTACTGTGTTGAAGTTTATTGAGTGAGGAGGAATAAATCAAATTGTATTTGGCGTGTGTTTAGAATTCACAGGTAAAGAAATTGACTGAAAGAGAAGATCGATCACGAAATATTCTGAGAGAATTTTGATGGCAATGACGTCAGTGCAGACTCTTCAGTTTGAAACACTGTCAGCAAAAGCCAGTACCTTCGAGAATTCTGATTTTAGATTCACATCGTAACGCGGGGTTTGCATTTAAATGAAACTGGACCAAGGAACTTGAAAGAAAAAAGAGTGGGTCAGTCTTCAATGAAAAAGTACTTGTAAAAAATATATTTTTTCATTCGGCAAGGTCAATAATAATGCTTTTTCATAATCATGACAGAATCAGAATCTCTAAATGTTCAATTTTTATAACTTCGTGAATTAAACCGTTTTCAAAGCCTTAAAAATATATTGGGGAGTCATTCTTTCAAAAATCCTACTTTCTCGATTTTTAAAATCTATTTCAATGTAAATAAGTGTAATCAAATTTGTATAAGCCACAATTGTATCTTAGAAATTTTCATGGTTGGTTGTTCAAACAATCATAAAAATGCATTAGAGATTCCGAAAATATTAAGATAGATAGAAATATTGACTAGAAGTTTCCTAATAAAAATTTCCCTTATGAAGAAACCTAATCTGGTTTCGAAACATGATGATCCCTGAGCAGTATCAGAAAGACAGAGAAAGAATAAGGAAAATTCATGTTTTGAAATTTTCTTTGAAAAAATTATACTAAGATATTCCACTTTTTTAACAATTCGATAGTCATTATAAGATTTTGAAATGTATTTCACAGTTCCAGATATTACTCGTAATACCAAAGATAAATATGGTGTACTAATAACACAAGTGTTACTTTTTTCTTTTGAATGACGATATTTGCTTATGGAATAAATTAAAATATGTATTTCAGATGATTTTCCTAACGGTTTTTTCCTACAATAGTTATTAAACTGATCTATCCACCTACACACGAAAAATATTTTGCTCAATCGGGTTAAATAATGCGTGAAGCTTTTTTGTAGTACAACTTATTCGCCAATTAATAACAAAATGCGATTCAGGGTTGAAAAAATTTTGTAGCCTTCATTTTTTTCTAATGGAAAACTAAGAGAATTCATTTTCAGACCAAAAACGGCCTAGTGGGACATCTGAACAATTTTTCTAAAATAAAATAAAATTTATGGCAATACTTTTTCTCCAGCAGGGAGAAGTTTAGGGGGTCGCGTTTGCAAAATTCAAAAATTCAAATTGTTTACGAAACGCTTCGAAACTAGTTTGATTGTGCTCTGTGAGTATGTCTGTGCGTCGAATTAGTGTATGATACAAAAGCGACTATGCAAAGAATGTTTGCGAGAAATGGTGAACAGCGACAGATCATTTTCTAGTCGCTTCTGAGAGTCTAGAGAGATGGTCTCAAATTGTTAAAAGCTTGGTGTCTTTTGTGACTGAGTGAAAAATAAAAATGTAAAAGGTGGTATTAGTCTGCGAAAATTGATTGATATTAATGAATTGATAGTTCTTTAGAAAATGCTGCATTTTCATTGATATTTTGATATACATTGATAATTTCATGTTTCAAGACATTATCAGTAGGAAAATTCATTTTTTGCCTAAAAATCGTCAAAAGTCATCGGAAAGGTAAACAAATTTAAAAGCCTAGAAATGTTCGAATACCAACTTTGGGAATTGCAAAATAATTGGTAAATAATACCCGTAAGATGGGATAAACCACATCTAAACTTGAAAAATTCATGTTTTCTTATAAAATACATAAAAATAATTCCATTTTAGCCCAAATATTGTGAACTATTTATGAAAACTCAAGGACAAAAACTTTTTACGATTAGCAGATAAAAGTCGTTCAAACAAATGATAATTGTTTCAAAAATTCAAAATTAGTTACGAAATACTTGTAAAGTTGTGATTTCTTGAACATAAATAATGAATTTTGAAAAAAAAAACCGTTTTTCCCATGAATTTTACATAAAACTCATATTTTGTATTTGTTCGGGCATTCTTCGAGCACAATACAGATGGGTTGGGGGCTCCAAGATTTAAACTTATTGTATATAAATTGTTTCTCAAATATTCCTTATGAGATAACCAAACTTTTATTCGCAAAAAGTTAATAACAAGTACTCCTTTCTCAATTTTTCGAAAACCTACCTTCTCTTATTCGAAACCCCATGTTAATTTCAGAAACCCAGGGGTACGGCTTAATTTTGACCTATTCGAAAGAAGAAATATAATATTTCTTCTTTGGATCACGCTATTTTACACAGTATAGTAAAAACGGTGCGGTAAATATATAAATAAAAATATTTTCGATAATTATTTAATAAACATCATAAATAAGTGAAAAGTTTCGAAGCAAAAAATCATACGATTCTGGTTATTAATCATTATCCTTATTTATTGTCATAGTTAATTAATTCACGATAACAAGATGTCAACAAAAGTTACAGATTTAAACCTGGAAAATAGTTTTTACTTCATCCATTTTTAGGTACGATGAACTTTTTTGATGAAGAACTACTTCTGGGAAATTTGAGCTTATTTTCTTCGCTTGCAACACATTTTGCAATTTTCATTTTTTTTTGTACACTAGACAATAATCTGCTAGAAATATTTTGATAAAAAATCATGCTGATTGCAAATCTCTAATTATTATAAAAAATCAATGACTTCCAATTGCCTATAGATCTGAATAATATTTTTAAAAATATCGTATTACTCTTTTGGAAGTCCTAAATGACGGTTCCGATAATTTTTTAATGATTTGTTCCTACGATTAAAAAAAGTTCATTTGAAAATGAAGCTTATCTTTCGACTTTTTTAAGTTTTTAGAGTTTCGTAGCCCCGGGAAGTAATCCTTGTAGTTTCGGTCAGGTTTCCGTCCGTCGTAATTTTTTCTCGGGTGGAGAAGTTAGGGGAGAGGAATAAGAGGTTGTGAGGAGAGGGGATGTAGGGGAAATGGGAGAATTATGTGGAACTATGGGAGGGTAGAGGGTGGCGTACGTTGGGTAGGGTGGCATGAAGAGGGATGGAGGGGGAAGTATGTGAAGGGTAGTGAGGGGAAGGGATGGAAAGTGATGGGAAGTAGGGAAAGTGAGGAGTGGGGCAGTAGGGAAGTGCTGGTAAGGAGCGGAGAGGAAGCAGAATCAGTTGTATTTATGTAAGAAGTAAGGGTAGGGGTAGTAGGGAAGTTTGTACAGGGGGAAGTAGGGGGGGAAGTATGGGATGTAAGGGAAGGGGGATGGTTGGATGGAATGGCAGTAGGAGGAGAGAGAGATTTGATTGAATTAATGGATGTGTTAATAGGCTACAAAACACTTTTTTTGTAGGCGTGCGGCCCCTACTTTGACTAATTGTTAACTCAAAGGTTTTTTAAGGCAGCACTTACAACCATCCGACTAAATTCACCCAGAGGTCAAATTTTATTATCTGACATAAATTGAAGACATCGAAAAGCGTTCTCACTTTTCAAACAAAACTTTTTCTTGCACGACCCTACTCTTCCTTCCTTGATCTATGACATGAACGATGTTTCATTAATTGCACAATTCATGAACCGCACGAAGGTGGTGAAAACCGGAAGCAGCTTCTATTCCCGTAAACGGTGATATGAGCCCTTGATAATTAAAAATAGCTCTCTGCCCGAAAAGTGGAGTAGGTTGACATTTTGAAAAGGTTAGGTAAGGATCCCGGGAGGGTGGTTCTTTCATGATCTCACGTGCTTTCTGGTTTGAAAGGCGACCGTAACTCAAGGCTACATAAATTTCTTTAGGATACTATACCTTTTACCTTAGCTATATCCGAGTAAGTGCAGACATACCTGGCGTCCCTGGACGCCCAAGCCTATATAGTCATCCATCGGTGCTTCGTCAATGTGTATGTGCACCCATTACCAATGAGGAAATGCATGTTGCACCACAGCTTCTATTTTCGTTAATGGTCTGAGGGAATGTCCAGGGTGGCTACTAATTCTATAATTACGAAGCCTCCCCTTTACACTAGGGTACTTCACATAACTTCACGCTCTGCATGTGTTTCAAGAGAGATTTCAATGTAAATTATCGTATCCGAAACTCTGCTGCTGCTACATCTCTATTGATCTTCTAGGATGATTTCCAAACTCTTGAGGTTTCAGGAATTTTATCCAATTTTTTATAAGGTATGCAAGAATTTCAAGATTTTCTCAATAAAATAAGCGAATTTTACATTGCAGATCTGGGAGCGTCCAACACTCCCCACATTAGATGACACAGTTTTCAGTGATTTTTTACTTAACCCTCCTATTTGTGACAGTTTGTGACATTTACGTGAACTCCTCCTCAAAATTTTATATGATACTGAAGCTAACCTCCCTTTCATTTTTAAATACGAAGGATGAGGTTAATTTCATTATAACCGTCAATTGCAGAATGAATATTGGGTTACAACTATTTGATACTGGTAGGATAATGCTTTCGTTTCCTGATGATTGTTTTTAGGAAAGTTTGCGCATATTTTTAAAATGGCCCCTATTTTCCCTTTTTCAAGAATTATTATTCGACATAAAATGATCCATACTTACACCTGGTGTAAAGGAAATAACCGCAGTATAATTGACTTCGTTATTGCAGATGAAAGACTAAGAGAACTAGTTACAGATACAAGAGTCATGAGGGGGGCCGAATGCAATACTGATCATTACCTTTTAGTCTCCAGGATGAACTTAGGGCGGGGGTGGAGAAGAAAGAGAACCAAACAAACGAAACAAACGCGAATCAAGGTCGAAAATTTACAGAAACCGGAATTACGAATAGATTTTCAGAATAAGATAAACGAACGCATAGATAAGGCAATTTGGGAGTCGCTTGAAAGGAACAAAGATGTAGAAGGTGCGTGGGCTTTATTGCGGGATACCATTGTTGAAACTGCGATTGAAGTGTGTGGTATGGCGAGGGTAGGAAAAAAGTCTGGCGATGCGTGGTGGAACGATGAAATTGCGGCAGCCCAACAAGAAAAGAAAGAAGCGTACAAAAGAACGTTGAACATGACAGGTCTTAGCGATGAGGAGAGAAATAGACTCAAAAATGATTACAGACACAAAAAGAGGAAAATTAAACGTCTAGTCAAAGAGAGTAAAGAGAAAACCAGAACAGAAGAAGAGAACAAAATAAAAAACTGCTTTGAAGGAATTATGAAACTATTATTTAAAGAGATGAAGGGAAGTAAAAGTACAGAGTTTTTTAGCATGAGAAACAGCAAAGGTGAAATGCTATATGATATAGACGGGATAGTAGACGCTTTAAAAGACTCTTTTAAAGAACTATTAGGAGGTGAAGATATAGGGCAACAAAACTACGACATTGAACATAATACAATAGAAAACCCAATTGAAAAAGTCAGTGTCACTGAGGTAGGAGATATAATTAAGAACTTGAAAAACGGTAAGGCTGCTGGTTTAGACAGTATTAGCGCTGAAATGCTTAAATACGGTGGCGAGTACATACCTCACAGGTTGTGCGAATTGATAAATTTGTGTTTCGAGACAGGCGAAATCCCAGACGATTGGAGAAAGGCGATTATTGTACCAATATATAAAAAGGGAGATAAAAACAACTGCAGTAATTATAGAGGTATCAGCCTACTAAGTACCGTAAGTAAAATATACTCAAAAATACTTATTCGTAGGGTAATGGAAATTACAGAAGAGAAGATATGGGAAGTCCAAAGTGGATTTATGCCAGGAAGATCATGTACAGATCAGATATTTAGCCTAAGACAGATCACAGAAAAAAGCTTGAGAGTAGGAAAGAAAGTTTTCTGTGCATTTATTGACCTAGAAAAAGCTTTCGACACGGTAAATAGAAGTAAACTTTGGGAAGTCCTTAAAGAGTATGGAGTGAATGGAGGGCTCCTACAAGCAATATATATAATGCAAGGCGTGAAACAAGGATGCGTTATGTCCTCGTGGCTATTTATCATATTCATGGATAAGTGTCTAAGAACTGCCCTCTTTAACGAAAAAGGTATAGATCTCGAAACCGTCAAATTACGTGGGTTGGCTTTCGCAGATGACAAGATTATTATGGCAGAATCAGTCGAAGACTTGCAAAGAATGTTGAATAAACTTAACACAAGCATGAAGAACATGGACCTCAAAATTAACGTGAATAAAACGAAAGTCATGGTTTTTGAGGGAAAAAGTGAGAAAACAATATGCAACATTGTCCTAAATGATGTGAGATTAGAACAAGTTGACAAGTACGTATATCTAGGTAGTCTATTCACTAGCGACGGAAAAATAGATGGGGAATTAGATAGGCGCATAAATAAGGGTAAGCAGGTTATCGGTAGAGCAGGATCCATCCTCACGAATAAAAACATATCAAAAAAAGCTAAAATGGCCATACATAATTCCATATTCGTACCAACTGTACTATACGGTAGTGAGGCATGGACCTGTCAAGAAAAGGACAGGAGAAAAATCAACGCGATCGGCATGAAACCTCTGCGCATAATATGCGGAAAAACACTGATGGACAAAGTCCGAAACGAGATAATCCTCAAAGAATGTGGTACAGGAGACACGCTAGTTGACATATGGGAAAGAAATCAGTTAAGATGGTTCGGACACCTTGAAAGAATGAAAGATGAACGACTGACGAAGCAAGTATATAAAGGTAAAGTAAATGGCAGAATGCCCAGAGGTAGACCGCCGAAAGAATGGTTAGAATCTGTAAATGAGACATTGATCCGAAGAGACATAAGAAGTCATAGGAACAGAAGAGCTTGCATGAAGAAATGCATGGACGTAAATGAAGCTAGAGTAGTATGCCAGGACAGAAATGTGTGGCGACAAATAGTTTATAAGCAGAGTGACAATAGAGTGAATGATGCCTGAAACAAAGACCTTGGATACTAATGGGCCCAAGTGGGGAACCATACATAACAATTTTGTGAGGCTCCTCACTTGGGGTGATCGCTAGAGAGATTGATCAGCAACCTGGGTCGGAGCAGTGTTGCGGAGTGAACGTGTTATTTGAATAAATAACACGAAAACTCCAGATCAATCTAAAATATCTATACCATAACACATATACCTATATACCTATCTACCTTATACCATATAACGACCTACTTTACACCTATATACCCATCCCACTACTTTCCAACCGAGTAAGTCACGCCTACCCCGAAAGGGAAATGGCCTAATGGTATAATAATAATAATAATTATTATGAATCATTTTTTAAAAATTATTATTATTTTCCTTGTTTTCAAAACAATTTCCCTTTTTATCATTTTTACCCTGCAAATTTGAACTGAAGTGATGCAGCCCAGTAAGAAAATCCAACTATTCTTGGTTAAAAGTACTATTTTTTCATGGTAATAAGTCTGCTACTCTATTATTCAAAAATTGTACTACTTGGTTAGAAATTTAATTATTTTGTTAAAAATGTAAGTATTTTATCACCAAGTCATCTCTTGTGGTATAGAATTCAACCCCTTCTTGAAAGTTTATGTACTTTTTCAAAAAGTCATGTTTTTGGTTGAAGATTCATATCTTCAGTTCACTTGATTGACAATTCAATTATTCTGTTGAAAAATCGTTTTATTTTTTGATGAAAATTTTTTTTATAACTAAAAATGTAACTATTTCAATGTTGATTGAAAATTTATCTTTTTCAGTTAAAACATCATATGTCTGGTTTGGTATTCATACTTTTTAGTTGAAGATTCAAGCACTTGGTTCAAAAATTCATGTATTTTGTTGAAAATTCGTCTTTTTTGTTGGTAGAAAATTAATCTTCTTGGTTAAAAAAATCAAATTTTCACTTCAAATGTCAATTACATTGTAGAATTTTAAATTTAATTCTTTGAATTCATTTTTTTTCAATTGATGATTGTAATTGAAAATTCATCTCTTGGGTTGAAAATTGAATTAGTTGAAAATGCATGTATATTGTTGAAAAATTGTTGTTTTTTCCTGGTAAAAAAATAATCTTTTCACATTATCATCATTTCTGATTGAAAAAATATAACGATTGTCTGAAATTGGACATCACAATTTTTCAAAGGATCTCCACGTTTTGAGACCCCCTAAAGCCGAAAATCAAATTTTGGCGATGGCGTCTCTGTCTCTCTGCCATAGCAAGAAACATATTTCTTTTTGAAAGCCTTGCAATACTATCGGAACAAATTTTCAAATTTTCTCTAAAAATCAAAAATTCAAATTTTGATCGCACAAAACATAATGAAAAATAAAAATTACATTTTTTGGTCAAACTATTCAAGATAAGGAGAATGATTAATCTGAAAAAATTATGCACCGAAATAAGATTTACCAATTTGTGTTGAATTATTTCTTTATAAGTCTCGTAGTTTTTTTTATTCGTAAAAAATAATATTAAAAATGAAAAAATTAATTAATTGGATAAACGATTCAAGCTACAAAAAAAACTAACACAGAAAATTTGTCCACACAAGAAAGAGGTATACATTTTTTATCAATGCATTTTTGATAGGACGCATAGTTTTTGTTTTAATCGTGAAAAATTTCATTGAAAAAAAAATTTTATTTTTAAAAAGTGACACAAACTACGAAAAAAAATTGTGCATATTAAACACATTACAAATTTTGTCATAAATCTCTTTTTGTATGAGGCTTAGTTTTGGTTTCAATTGTAAAAAATATCAATAGAAATCAAAATAAAAATAGGAAAGTATTAGAAATCGAGCGCGTAGCGAGAGTATCACGATGAGAATGTTTACCTAAAGGCTAGAGAGCATTGAACAATTTAATATTTAAGGATACTCATTCACGTAGAGAATTCAGATTATGAAGATATATACAAAAACTGGGATCTAAATCAGATGTTTTTGATTAAGTTTCATTCAAGCATTCCACGTGCAAAGAATAAATATCTTTTGGTTAAAAATGAAACTGCTGGGATCAAAATTAATCTGCTCTGGCTAAGGACAGAACTATTCTGTTGAAAATGCAACTATTTGGTCGCAAATTAATTTTTCTGTTGAAAATTAACATTCCAATTTTGAAAATGCCACTGTTATGTAGAGAATGCGTCCCTTTGGCTTAAATATGTTTGAAATGTCGTAAAAAAATAAACTATTTGGTTGAAAATTCCACTATTTTGTATGAAAAACCAACTTTTTGTTTGAAAATTGTACTATTTATTTTAAAATTCAAGTATTGGGCTAATAATTCGTCTTTCTAGTGTTGAAAATTAATTTTAATATCTGGAATTTAACTATTTTATTTCAGGTTCAAAATGTGTCCTTTATTAGTTGCAAGTTCAACTATTGGTTGAAAAAAAATGTATTTGATTTAAAATTCATCTCTTTGGATTGAAGAGTCACCTACTAAATTTTTTGGTATTGATCAGAAAAAATTGTAATGAAAATAAGAACATAATAAAATACGTGAAACGGGATATCAGAGAAAAGTATGATGTAGTTGTGGTTGTAGAAAGGAGATTTCGAAATAAAAAATAATATTTAAAAAACTAGAGTATATTATAAACCAATAATATAGAATGAAATGTATATAAACATAAGTGTAAAATTTATGTTACTTGAGAGAATAATAGTTTTTGAAATTTCTGTTTTTGTACACTATTTTTTTCAGCTGACACGAAAATATGTTTTAATCATACGAAAGCTTTCAACTGATAAAAATATCTTAGAAACAGTGTTGAACTTCGAAGGAAACAATCTCATAAAAAGTAGGGTTCGAATCATTCTTGTGTTTTTTTTTATTATTTCTTACTAGCTTCTTTAGAGAAATACGTAAGAATTGATTCAAACTCTGTCTACTCATAAAAATATATTTCAAAAATTCCAAAATGACCTTTCTGTGAATCTGCTTTCATCTATTTTTTAATCTCCGATCTCCTGGAATTTTTTTATGCTTTATTTTCATCAGCAAGAAGTGCTGAAATATTCAGCAGATTTCACAAAGCTAGGTAAAAAAAAATTATAAACACAAAATTTGTATAGAAAGAAGATTTACGAGATAGCTATGTAATATGCAAAGTTTTCATTGATAAATGAAATCCCCTCCGAATCTCGTTTCTCGGAAAAAATCCTCTTGCTTACCTAAAATTGAACTACTGAATCTCTGTGATCTCTACAATGATGGCAGGACAGCTTATAAATGGAATTTCTTCGTTCATTCATTACAGAATGTGAAGAAAATGATTGTAGTACTATGATTTATTCTTGAGACCATATTCTAAATTACGAAGAATGTAGATGATCCCATTAAAATTCAATAACATTTACCTTGAAAGAATGTTTTCTGCTAGATGACTTTAAGCTTCCTGGGAATTCCACTTGGAATAGCTGTATTCAGCGATGAGTAGAGAGCCATTCCGTTTGCATATAATAACCAACCTTTACACTCACCCTAGAATCCAGATAAATGTTCAGTACCATTCAGCATAGTTTTCTAGTGTGAGGATCTCGAAGAACCATCTCGAGAGAAGAATTTAAAGAATTGTGCCTCGTTAACGAAAATGGGTATTCGATTTATCAGAAGCTGCGTACTTTCGGTATAAAATGAGAAGGGCTGAATTGTCTGCAGACCCTAGGGCCACATAGACGACCAGAAACGTAGAAAAGAAAAGGCAATGACTCTCCTTCTGACGGGAATCAGCCATACTTTCAGTAGCAAATCCTCACGAGAATCTGACGAAACCTATCAGAACATATAGCTTTCTAGAAATCAATTCTGTTAGTGGAGGACAGTTGCGAATAAGATTGAAAAAGATATTATTTTCTTATTATTATAATACCATTATACCAAATTCCTTTCGGGCATGCGACTTCTACTTTCACTACATCCATACATCTTCGCATGCTAGTTCTTGTGTTTCTGTGGCTCTCTGTATCATGTCATATCATTATATCAAGTTAACTTCACCCCTATATTTTTCTTGCTAGGTCCAGACCTCGCTACATTACAGCACATTGGATGCTAGTACAGAATTATATATTGCAATTTTATCATTATTTGTCATATTTGTAGATCCGGTAATGGCTCCTACACTGCCATAAACCTCCCTTCTCTCTTTCATATACCTGGATATCTCTTCATCTATTTTTGCATCATTAGTGAATAAACTTCCAAGATTTCAATCCCCTCTTCATCTAAGATGATCTTAAATACTGTTTTCTCGTCCGTTCTTCCAAATACAATACTTTTTAATTTATTTACATTGAAAGTTTCGAGTTAAACGCCTATTTCGTCTAATAGAACCACGGTCTTGCCTAACACCCTTACTTTTTTAAAACTTCCCAGAGTTTAATTTTGTTCACCTTATTAAAGGCTTTTTCCAGAAAAACAAATGCACAGAAAACTGTTGCTTACTGCCAGACTTTTTTCTGTGATCTTTCTTAAGCTAAATATCTGATCAGCACATGATGTTCCTGGCATGAATCCGCATTGGATTTCAATACTAATTCTGTTTTTGGTGAAATCCACGCCGCACTAGGGTGGTTCATAAATTTGACTTTCGATTTTTGTTGATTGATCCCTCAATGTGAAGAGCTTGGTTTTCGAAAAAATGGAAAAAGAAATACTTGTTGTTAACTTCTTCGTAAATTAAAGTTTATTCACTCCTTAGGGCACGTTCAAGTAATAATTTCCACACAATAACTTTTGATTTCAAGTCCTAAAACATTCTTCTATTGTGCCTGGAAAATGCTCCAAAGAATACAAAATAGCAATTTTATGTGAAATTCATTCTACGGACGATATTTTTTATTATTTTGTTAACATCAGTTACTTTTGTTTGATGAATAACAAGTATCTAAGTATTTTCGAAGTTATTTTTAATTGCTTGAAGAATTATGATCATATTTCTTGGTATTGATGATACAATTGATGATTCTCTTATTCTTCAAACATATTTTTCGATTGTTCAAACAATTTTCATAACGATAATTTTTTTCCACAAAATCGTGAAAAGTTAGTATTTTCTGGAATGAATGACACAAATAAAGAAGGTTTAGAACAATATTTTTCGTTCAGGATATTTGGCAATTATTTCAATCATTTTTATTTGTTTAAACAATTTTTTCCAATGTAAATCATTGAAAGTTATTACTTTCTGAAATAAATGACGTAGTTACTGAACGTAAGATAGATATTTTGTGTGACAGTTTGCAATTTGTCAAACAATTAATATCTTATCAATCGCTGACTACTTCATTAATTATCTTGACAAAATCGATCTGAAACTAGGGCATAAGTTCTAAGATAAAAAAAAACTGAATAAAACATTAAATAGTATGAGAGATTCGAAAAAACTATAATTTTCTACACCTTTCCTATTAAAGGGCGCAAGTGAATGATTATTTTGTTTTTTAAATAATTGCAAACTGCCTTCCACAAGGAATATCATTTTTAACATTCATTAATTGCGCCGTTCATTCCAAAAATTGGAACTTTTCAAGATTTACAGGGCTAAAAATTGTTTAAACAAATAAAAATTGTTTAAATAATCACAAACTATCTTATACTGAAACATCCCTCTTAGCATTTAATAACTGCGTTGATAATTCTAGAAAGTAGTAACTTTTTAATATCCATAGAAGGGAAAAATTGTTGAAACAAATGAATATTGTTCATATAATTGCCAAATATGGTTAAAAATATATTACTCTCAAACTTTTTGATTTGTCTCATTAGTTCGAGAAAAAGATACATTTTCGCGATTTAAAAACATTGTTCAAACATTGTTTGAACAAATGTTAATTGTATCAACAATTACCATACATGTTAAATAAGATATATCAACTTTGACATTCAACTAGATCAAATTTTTCCAATGAAAGAAAAATTTTCCCAATTTTGAAATCCAAAAACCAAATAAAAAGGATAAATGAAACATCTTGGAAATTAAACCGAGAAATGAAATATTCGACGTAAAAAATTCCAGAAATTAGAAAATTTCCTGCAATTTAAAATTCACGAATTGAAACATTCTCAATAGTATATTTACCAAATTTGAAAATTCTCGAAATAAAATTGCGGACGTTATAAAATTTTGAACGAATTGATGTAAAGCACATAGGCTTATCATATTTTCCATAAAAGAACATTTGACTGTATAAAAAAAGAAGTATAAAAAAAATCAGGTTAGGCATATTTCAGTAATGGAGTTTGAAAAAAAAAGTTAATTTTCTGCTCAGAAACATAAAAAATAACTATTGGAATGAATTGGAAAATTTGAATTTTGATTATCTGGGGTTTTTACACCAAAAAAAGAGCTTCACTTCATTCAATTAAAACTAAGCTGAGCTAGTGCATGTGGTGTTTTAGAGTCTCAAAAAGTGTCCAAAATATAAAATGTGCAATGAATATCCAGAAAAATGTGTTCGAAGTGAAACTTCTCGCAATCTATATTTTCTAAATAAAACAAATAAGTAGACAAAGTTAAAAAAATCGATAATATGAAGATCTGGTTTATGTAAGTCCAGCATGGATTCCACTTCATATTTATGCATAAATTTTAAAGTACAAGTTTTGTTTCCACCTGGAAAATTATATGAAAATCAGGGGAATTTAAAGACGAATTTAATCCATGCACTGACCAAACATAGTGGAGACTCAACGGAAGTTACCTCATCTGGAAGATGAAAGGTTCTATCAAAGCTGTATGAGCGTTGCTGATGATTCAAAACTCAACATTGCTGATTATTCAAAGCTTCTGCTTGTGGATTTCTGAAAGAGACGTAAAAAAGGAGAAGAAATTCGGTAGTTTCCAGCGATGTGACGAGAGTTTGAATTACTCATTCATATTTGACTGCATAATTTAAGGCAGAAAACTCGACATGATGGTGCCGATCGATTTACTACCGATGAGAGAAGCCCAAAAGTTTACTAACCGGAAAAAGTAGGTTAAACTCATAGAGTTTCGGCCAGACATTGGCATAACCTCGTCTCGAAAATCGACATTAATTTGCCCTCTTATCGACTTAGTTTATGATGATGACGTATATTCTACTTAAAAATTCTAAAGAGACATTGACGCCTATCATAATGAGGCTGCCAGTATTCTGACAGAACGTCTAGAAGTTCAAATAACTGCACCTTTTCCTTTTAATCAGTTTGCATTTTTCCTGATTCTCCAAAAATATTTCTAAGGAAATTAAAAACATATTTCATGGAGATGATTCAATCGCATATGAAAGACCTCTACAGTGAAAAAAGTACAATTTTCCGTAGGATTTGAGCCATCTACTTTGCTCTATTCATTGAAATTTCTTCAACATCTTAAATAATTGATAAGGTCGCTTTCACTAAAATCATTACATTTTAATTCACTGTAAATAAAATTTCTCGAGTTCGTTCATTATTATTGACAAATTAGTTGTTAAAACTGGCATCTAAATATTTAAACCGTGTGAATCCATTATTTATGTAATATATGTAAAAAATATTTCATTACAATGAAATATTAAACTATAATAATCTTAAATTTTTTAAACTATTTTTTATTCAAGAATTTTTCTTATTCGGCAATATTTGAACATGAGAAGTTTTCATTTTCAGCGGAATCGTTTCTTTTCATCTCGTAAATAATATTTTTATAGAATGGATTGCTATCCTCGACGATTTTTCACTTATACAAATTCACTTATTGAGCAATTTTTGATGATACTCCTTTTTCTATGTGAAATCTTTTGTTTTTGTCTAAGAATATATATTGTTTTACAATATAATGCAAAATCTGTATATTTATTTATAGAAAGTGTTGAGAATAACAATAATTTTGTTCAATGGAAATCCATTTTATAATAATCTGTATTATTCTCGTTATGGACAAATATTCCTGAGAAAGAAATGTTCATGTTTGAAAATGCTGAATGAGTTAATTTGTCAGAAAAACAAGTTCTGAATAATGATAAATATATTTGGATATCTTTTTGGCAATATATTCTACAAAAATATTATGCCTGAGATAAAAAGAAATGTTTTCGCACAAATGAACAGTCTTCTGCATTCAAATGTGTCAGTTAGGTGGATTTGTTTTTAGAAATCTCTTAAAAAATGGATGAATGGTGTTTAATGTTTAATTGTAATCAAATAATTATTTTACATACTTTAGCAAATGACAAAATAAAGGAATTTCATTTGTACTTCAAGGGCGACAGTACAGAACTAAATAACCAACATTTAAATCGAAAATGTGCTCACCGCTTAGGAAAATTATTAAAAAATTAAATACTTATTGTGGTAGGAGGATTTTTTTTCGAAATATAATTTTTCGATACAATATTTAAAACAAAATTCAAATAATATTTTAGTTTGAACTTTATTGAAATTTTAACATGATAATAAGATTTTTTTACCTTCAAGTTTTTATATTTCTTGAAACTATTATGATTTAATGAAAAAAAAATGTATGTGTTATAAATTTCTTTCGGATTTTTAGCAAATAAATGTCTGTCATACTGCGATATCGCGACCTTCAATTTTATTATTTGTAGCACAGCATAATTTTTTGTATAAAATATTTTTCAATCTCATTAAGCATTTTGATATCAGGGGGTTAAGCTCTTATTGTTGCGAATATAGGAAATTTCAATCTCCACCCTTCCTTGAAAGATATATATTTTCTCATTTTTTCACAAGAATGTCTTCCATTCTGTGATATAACGATAATCAATTTTTAGTTTTTCGGAACAGAATCATTTTCTTGTATCAAACATTTTTTATTCTAATTCAGCACCCCCATATCTCGAGCGCAGATTTTCACTTTTAAAAAAAATTAAAAATTCGATTCTTAATTGCTATTCAAATTCAATTTTAAAAACCCATGAAATTTTAATGTTTGCATCCTTCCTCAACAGAAAATATAGTTTCTTATTTTTTTGGCTTTTAAACACAAAAATTCCTGTTATTCTGTGATAGCACGACCTTCAATTTTTATCCTCTAGCAACAGAATAATTTTTTTTACGAAGATTTTTATATTTTCTTTCAGCATCCCCATATCTCAAAAGGAGGTATCCGCTTTTGCGGAAAATTAGAAATGCGATTCTTAATCACTACACTGTAAAAAAAAAGTATCATTTCAAGGCTAGTTTCAGGTATTGAAACGGTCCTCCAAAAATATAGTCTCGAGTGTCTCTATTCTAATGCCACTTTATTTTGATGCCACAAAACGACATTTTAGTACAACTTTTTTGGATCAAAACAGGACCGAAGTGAGAATCAAATTTTGTCTGTTTCAAATGTTTTCTGTTTCTCTTAAGCATGAAGTTACAAGAAATTAAAACAATTGCCCTATGCATTATTTTAGTTTTCTAGTACGTACCACTTTTCAATCTGAAGTTAGCAAAGTAAAATAGCACGAACGAAGGCTTCAAAAAAAGACGATTTGGTATTATAACAGGACGCTAAAAAAATGATGCTCAATTAAAATGGAACCATAGTTTTTTCAGTGTATCTAGGGCCGACTTTCAAAACCCATGAAATTCTAATATTCAACCTTGCATCAAAGATTCCAAAATATGTATCTCAAAAGCAGGTTTTTATTTTCGCAAGAAATTGAAAATAAGATTCTTAGTCGCCGTGCGAAGACGATTTTGAAAACCCATAAAATTCTAATCTGTAACCTTCCTTCAAAAATATATACCTCTTCATCTTTTTCGAGTTTTCAGCAAAAAAAGTCTATCATTCTGTTATATAACGACCTTCCATTTTGAATTTCTCGAAACAGAATAAAATTTTGTATGAAACATTTTTTTCTCATCCAGCACCCCCCTATCCCGGGAGCAAGTTTTTATTTTCGCCAAAAATTGTAAATTCGATTCTCAATCGCTATCCAAAACCGATTTTGAAACCGCGCGAAATTTGGATATGCAGCCTTTTTAATCGCCATCCTTTATTACATTTTTCATTTAACGCGACTAAACTTCGCGTTTCTATAGGTTTTTGAAAAAACGTTAGTAAATAGGGCGAAATTTAGCTCGAATATAAAATTTCTTAATATTTTTCAACTTAAGCAACAAATTCATAAATAAAATATAAAAAATCTGCCCGCTTCGCGGGCACATTCTCATCGCGAGCTTCGCGCGCAGCTCGCTTCGCTCGCAAGTTTGAGCGCGCCTAGGGCGCGCGAGTGTTGGATCTCGCGCTTCGCGCTCGATCATATATTTATCTCGCGCTTCGCGCTCGATTATGTATTCACCTCGCGCTACGCGCTCGGGCGTATTTACATCGCGCTTTACGCTCAATTCCTCTAGATCTTTGAACTTCGTGTTCGACTTCGATGAAAAGAAAAAGTTTATTTCCAAATATTAGAAAATATTCAAAACCTCTACATATGAAGTTATTCTTAAATTTGTTTTTATTTTAGACTGAAAAGGAAATTTATTTACTCAAGGTTCTATCGACCTTAAGGAACACATTCTCATCCAGATACTCGCGCTTCGCGCTCGATATTTGATTTCAAATTCATTTGAACCTTGCGTTCCACGCTCGGTTCTGTGCACCGTATAATAGAAACAAAAAAGTTTGAGCGCACTTACGGCGCGCGATTTGGGCGTCGCGCTTCGCGATTTGTATTTGATTTCAAATCAAGAATAATTATATGAATTAGGCGACAAATTTTGTTAGTTAAAATGTTATTTTAGATTTTCCGTTTTTCAAAAAAGTTATTTTTTTCATTTTGAATATATTCTTACAACGAAAATTGATTTTTCCAAAGTTTTCCAAAAATTTGATTTCTTTTACTGTCAATGTTATTTTCACGAATAAAATAAAAACTACGCATCCTATCGAAACATGATGGATAACAAATTTGTACCTCTTCTTTGAATGAACAAATGTTGTGTCCGTCATGTTTTTCGTAGCTTGTGTTATTCGTCTAAAAATTTATTTTTTCTATTTTCAATGCTGTTTTTTATGAATAAAACAAAAACTACGCGTCATATCCAAAAGTGAATAATAACAAATTTGTAGATCTTTTTTAGGTGCATAATTTTGGTCCAGTCATCCTTCGTCGTATCTTGCATAGTTTCACAAAAAAATGGAATTTTTGATTTCTCATTATTTTTTTTTTATTTTTTATTTTTTGAAAAATTCGAAAAGTTGTTATGAAAATATTGTAAAGTGTTCAAAAATCAACGTTTTTCTTCTCTTGACTTTTTTTCATAACGTGCGTTTTTCGGCTTAAAATGTTCATTTTCGTTTGTTTTTTGAAATTTTAAAAATGCTATAACTCTGGTAATTTTTTTTTATCTGAAAAAGTCATTAGGATATTTTTTTCCTCTTTTTGCTTACTACCAATAACCGTCCATAGAATTTCCAAATCTTCAAAAAAAGTGTTCTCAAAAATTTTCAAAATGTGCTCACTTTTTGAATTTTCATCCGAAATAGCTGGTTAACGAACTTGTTCTTTCTTTTCAGGCCCTAAAAAAGTGTGCCAAAGCACAACCCAATCTGATTATTTTTTCGAAAGTTATCGTGCCTACAGACAGACAGACAGACAGATACCTTGGTAAAAACCTTTTTTTCTAGCTCAGGGGGTCTCAAAACGTGGAGATTTGATGAAAACCGACCAAGTCAAATTTTACATAAAACCAATACCTTCTCATCAGAATGAGAATGTAAAAATTGTTCTCGAGAGACTTAATGGACCTTTGTAAACTTTATTTATTTGAAATACTTTGAAGTCGTCTGAGAACCTCTTAAACTTTTTGAACCACAAATTTACTTTTTTCTTCTCACCCAACGGGTCGGAAAATCGTGGCAGGAAAATATGGACACATACTTAAAACGCGATAGTATGCACAGTTTTGCATGTAGGTGTGAATTTCCCACATAATTTGCCCTCCAAATACCGGCAGTCTGGTTTAATCGTCTGCAAATGCCATTCACGAAATACTCTCATACCGGAGATTCCTCCTCAACACACGTGGATTTCAAATTTTCGAGTTCTAGTCAATTACTAGTTTCAGTCCAAATGTAAATTTGAATTGATTTACTATGACTCTTATTATAATTTTGCAAAATCTCTAACTTGCTTGAATTTAAATAAGTCAAGAAAAGCTTTTCACGGTGGGTCTCGACTGACTACAAGACAAAAGGGCTTGCACCTTCAGGTTTTTCTTAATTCCTTGGATGTCTGATAACAATTTTAATCCGAAAAAAATTCTTTTGGCCTTCTTTGAAAAAACTAAATTAGTCCTTCAAAGACGTTAATCAACATATTTCCATGAAAATGGGGTTGAAGTCGATTCTTCCCCATGCAGAAATTTCCCCATCTTTCCCTATTTGAAGTTGGGTTCTGAAGGGGCCCCTATCAGAATATCTAGACTAGAAAAAACTGATGGGGGCCCTATCAGGTTCTAGTGAAGAATTCCATGCTTCGTATAGGTATGGCGAATCTATCTGTATCTAGTGGGGCACTGACCAGAAAATTCCTAAAATCTTATTCTTATTATCTAAAGTATTAACTTGCAGGGTTTTGGCGTTCTTAATAAGCAGAAATAGTGTTTCTTCGTGTGCATGTGAACGCTTTTTTCCATAAAACTTGATTTAGGGCATTATTGAAAATTTTGTTCGGAATCAGGCACGTATGTGTCAGTTAAAGTTAAAGAGGTTATGTCAAGTACAGCTGTTCAGTGCTTCGCCAGAGCTTTCAAGTTTTGTGTTTTCATTTCTTTATGTCATTTTTTTATTGCGTTTGAAAATTATTCTTCTCCACGATGGAAGAGAAAAGGCGCCTGCGAGAGCAGAAACGTTTTCGCAGTCAAAAGTTCCGCTTAATGCAAAAAAATCGAACAAGAATGCGATGAGAGTGAGGTTATGATTTTCGGAGCTGCTCGCTCCGACGATCACGTCGAAGGTAAATAATGTAATAATAATTGAATATATTGTATTTGTACGAATAATTTAACAGTAAATATAATCTAATAATAACACAAACTAAAATATTATTCTCTTATATCATAATACAAAAAATGTCAAATAAGTAAATTTATAAAATTCGGGGTACGTATAAAAATGAAAATCAATCAATTATAATTCAGCAATTGGCATATTTTAGTGTACTATTATTATTTCAGCTGCTAATTTCAACACACGTAAAGATTCAATGGGCCAAAATACCGATGAGAAAGTCTTCCTCATGGAATTCAAAAATATTCTTCTCAACGCCAAAGACTGAGAAGGAAGATGGAATCTCCTAGCTGCTAACCTAAATCAAACACAGGGGCCCCGTAGGGGCCCTTCTCTTAAATGGGGTTGTAGGCGGGCGACCCCCACTAGAACCCTACTAGAAAATCTAGTGGGGCCCCTATGGCCATAGCGTTACGTTCTAGATGGGGGCCCGACTAGTTTTCCTCACTAGAGCCCGATTAGAGATAGGGAAAACTCGTCGGAGCCCCACTAGAGCCCTGTCGAAATTTCTGCACGGGTCTTGGCTGATATCACTCAGCTTATCATCCGGGAAAAGTGCTCCAGGAATTAAATATCTTACAAGAACCTTTATCCTATCCTTTAATATTTTTGAAAATGGTAAAAAAGTGGAAGAAAATTGGTTTTTGAAAATTTCTTATTTCCAGTTCATCCCATGTTCCAAGTAGCTGTATAAAGAATAAAATGTACGAAATTCCCTGCAATAAAAAATCGCATGTTCTAGATCTAAATGTTTCCGGGTTGTGGTCCTTAAAAGTCGATTTTTAGCGAATATTAGAGAAAATTATTTATGTGAAATAACTGGTTCATTATGCATTGCTGGTGAAAGTTAACAGAAAATTAATGAAAGATGACTGAATTTTTAGTATATCTAAGAAAAAATCTGAAAACTTTAATTCTCAAATAGGACCAATATCTAGCAATGATCTAGCTCTAATAGCACCGAACTTAAGGTATTCTGAAAATAACCATTTTATACAATTTTGCTGTACATGTTTTTTTTTTAAATTTAATTTCTCGTCTCCAGAGGAAAAGACATTATCAATAGTGAAAATTTGAAATTCAAGGGCATTACGTGAATAAAAAACCCTTGACTTATTTTTAACTTATGATTATTTTTTCATAATGTCGTCAATAAAAGTTTTTAGTCCATAATGGTAAATTGAGTCTTCACTTGGATCAAGCAAAATATACAAAATATGGTAAAAACATTTTATGATGTCTCATATTAAGAGCTTTTAAGATTCCTTAATGTGATTGAACTTCACGAAATCCGATTAAATTCGTTAAATTTTGTCTAAAATCCCTTAGAATCTTTAAAAATATCTTGAAATCATAATGTCCTATAAAATCCTTCTAAATTTTCCGATATTCTAGAAAACTCTTCAAAACGGTATACAATTTTTTCTAACTCCTCAATTCATTAAAATCCCTTCGTATTACTATTTCAAAAATTCGACCATTTAGGTGAAAAGGCATCTTTGACGTTTAAAATTCAACTATCTTGTCAAAAATTGCATCGTTTTGTTGTAAATTTAACTATTTTTTCAACGTTTTTTTGATGAAAATTCATCTTTTGGGGTTAACAATTCAACTGTTTTTTTAAAAACTCCATCTTTTTTGTTTTGAAATTCTCTATGGGTTAAAAGTTCAACTCATTTTCCAAAAAAAATACATTATTTTGTTAAAAATTCAAGTAATTTTTTCAAAAAATACAACTTTTTTGTTAAAAATTCGTCCTTTTGAATTTCAAATTTATGTTTTATTTTTAGAAAAATCATATTTCTTGGTTGAAAATGAACTTTTGTCTTGAACAATGAATTTCTTGTTGGAGATTCAACTTGTTGGTTTGAAAATTATGCATTTGTATAGGAAATTCGACTTGCTTTACTTGATAATTCAAATTTTTTGTCAAAATTTCAACTCTTTTGTTAGGAATTCGTCCTTTTGGATGAAAAATTCATCTTTCTTAGCTTAAATTAACTTTTTTTTTGTTGAGAATTTGACTCTTTTCGAGAAAAATCGTATTTTTCGCTTGCAAATTCATTCACTGGATAATGCAAATGTTTGGTTGAAAATGAGAATTTTTTAAAAATAAATTTTTTATTTCTAGAAAAGTCATCTTTCTTGGTTGAAAATTAACTTTCGTTGTTGAGAGAAAACTATTTCCAAAAAAATCTCCTTTTTGTATTGAAAATTTAAATATTTGGTCAAAAGTTTGACTGTTTTATTGAAGATTCGTCTCTTTTGCTTGAAAGTTGAACTATTTCGGTGATGCAACTACATATTTGGTTAAAGCCCTTTTCAATTGAAGTCATCGAGACTCACCTTATTTTATGAAAAGTTAAACTAGTGTCCGATAAAATTAAAATTAAAAAAGAGATATAATTGGAAATAAAGTTGCATTGTCACTCTAGAAAGATGTCCTTGTGGTTCTTAAGGACTGTGAGATATGTTCAAGAGACTACTTGACATAAAGTTTATTTCTTTACTGGAGTAGAGATGAAATCGCGAAAGCTATAAAGTTGGGTGTAAATATCCGACATTCCTGTGGCACATGGTTCTGTACTAAAGGAAGCGACACCCACAACCTGGTTATTGTACACGAGAGGGTTGCCCCTATCACCCTAGGAGTAAAAAGACACTTAACAATAATGGTTATAGAGGGTTCTGTTAACGATTATTAAATAAAAGAGTCACGCAAAAAGAAAGAAGAGTGTAGAGACTGTAGACACTGGGAAACTTTCTTTTTCTGAAATTTTAAGTCTTTTAAAACCTAGTACACTAACAGAAGAATACAATTTCTGAGTATTTGCATTGCTAGAAATTTGCAATTTATTCGAATTATTGTATAAATTATAGGTCTCTTTCATCAACAGATCATTATAAATGAATCTCTTGTTACCTTTCCTTTAGCAAAATTCCTCGAAGGAAGTTTCCTTTTTGCATTGAGTGTCACATTTCCAGGGGAAAAAATTGACGTTTGGCACCAATATTTTGTCAATTTATGGAAATAAACGTATGAATGTAAACTTGTCTCAAACTGAGAATAAAGTTTTCTATGTTAGTTATATTTTATCTGTGACTGACATTATTCGCTGGTATTAGTAATAAGTAGAGTAAGAAGGGTAATCCAAAAAAAGAATTCGAAGATTTTCGATTGTATCAAAATAAAAGTGCTGGCTTAAAAATGTTGAAACCAAAAATGGCAAAAAAGTTAAAAATAATCTTTATCTTCAAATGAATGTTTTCATTTGCAGCAAAAATAAAATAAAAAAATACTGGAATCATTTAGGAAATATGTTGCAGTTATAAAAAAGGTATTTTAGTTTCTGACGTTTATAGGCAATTGCGAATTATTTCTTTTGTATTATAGTTAGAGATTTCCATTCGGCTTGCACATATTTCAACATTAGCCCCCCCCCCTATACTCACTTATTTGTTCATAACTAAGGAGGCAAAGCAAAGTTAAACATTTTAAAAAAACCACAACTTTCTAGCACTTATCTAGGAAAAGATAGTTATAACAAATAATCAATTGTTTGAATAAGCATGTTTGTTAACTTGTATTGAACATTACCTCACTAAGTGAAAATTGGAAAAAAAATTTGAGAGTTCAGAAAAAACCACAACTTTTTAGCACTCATCTAAAAGAAAATATTCATAAAAAATAATAAGTTGCTTAGAAAACTATGCTTGTTAACTTGCATTATGAATTACTTAATTATGTCCAAAGTGGGTGAAAACTTGAAAATTTCAAAAGAACCTGCAACTATCTAGCATCAATGAAGCAGAAGATAGTTATGAACAATAATAATTATTTTTGCTAAATTGAATAATTTATTAACTCCCTTCAAGGGGAAAGTAGACAAATAGTTGAAAATTTAAACCAAAAAAACTGCAACTTCCTGGCATGATTCTAGTTGAATATTATCAACAATAATAATAAATTGTTTCAAAAATCAATCTTGTTAACTTCAATCAATTATTTACCTCACTCTAATTGCTAATTGGACAAAAGTGGAAAATTATGGAAAAAATGAAATTTTTTAGTATTATTCTAAGAGAATATTATTAACCATAATAATAAATTAAACAATTATTTCATAAAATAAACAATGATTTTTGTTAACATTAATCAAGTATAACATTACTCTAATTGAAAATTAGAGAAAAAGTGATAAATTTAAAAAAACGCGAGTTTCTAACTCTATTCTAAGAGAAAATTGCTAAGAACAACTATGACTCAATCAAAAAATTTATGTAAACATCGAATTATCAGTACAAAGTAGAATTTCATGTATCAGAAACCATTGGCATGAAAAACAACCGCAAAAAAATCATAATTAGCGTAACAAACTCGCAAGACCCATTTTTTCACTTATGGTGTTTTTTTTTGGAACCCTATACAATATATTTATGGGGGTGATATTTAGAAAGTAATATTTGATTCATATTTCATGGCTAATTGTAAAGAAAAATGTTGAATTTCAACTCGTTTCAGCCAATAATGACGATTCTGAATAAAATTTACAAAAGCTTATTTTTTTCTTATGGGAAATACTTGTTAAACTTCTTGTTGAAATACTTTCGGCTTGCGTCACCTCTAAATATCAGTTTCTTTCCAAAACAAAAAGTGGAATTTTTTTGGTGTGGATTCAAACACATTTCCGGGCGATATGTATAAAATTCGGAAAAAATGCATGCGTTTTTGGACCACCCTAGTGTGCTTATATATTTTTTTCTTCGTTGATTTTCTGTATTTAGCTGACATATGGAGGGAAATGAGATGCCGAGAGGCATTGGAAATATATAGCGATACGAAAAATGAAAAATTGAGGGTGCATTTTCTATATACGTACTCGCTGAAAACGATTCGTTAATGTCGAACTATGACAATGGGCTGAAACCTGGCGCCGGGTCCAAGCTGACCATACAAGCTTCCATCGAAGCCGATAAATAAATATTTATCCCTTTTCAGCTCATGCCACGATTCATTCGCCTATGTGAATTTAACATACAACTCACCGTTATCGATAAAGAATACAGAAAAGCAAACAATTTTTATAATTGAATTCATATTTCGATTGAATGCATGCCAGAAATATTTGAATTACTTCAGTATGAGAGGCTGGTTGCCTGCAGGTCCGGGAAAACCTGAAAATCAAGGAAAATTCAGGACATTTTGTTGATCAACGAGAATTTGAGAGATTGAAGAAAAAATTCAAAAGTCAGGGAATTTCTGATACACGGACACTTTTTGTCATTTTTTTGAAATGGAAAGATTACTTCAGTAACTTTTCTTTCAATAAATAAGATTAAAAATTAATTCAAATGATCTGAAATATAAAAGTCATTTTAAAAGATTCAAAGGCACTTTTAGAGCATTAACATTTTTCAAGGAATTTTAAATGAGTCCCATATTATTTGTAATGTGTTAGGGTATTGTAAAGGATTTTAAGGACTTGTTAATAGATTTTAATAACTCGAAGTGGTGGCAAAAGATTTTAATTATTTTAGGGATTTAGTGGGATTTGCAAGATTATCAAATATGTCCTGGCAGGATTTCCGAAGATTTGAAAGATTTTACGATATTCTAAAAGAATCGAAGGAGTTTCAATGTTTTTTCAATAATTTAAAGGGGTTTTAAAGAATTTTTAACATTTGGGAGAAATGTAAGGAATTCCAAAATATTTAAAAGATTTGTAATTTCTTGAGGCATTTTAATAGATTTCAAGAATTTAAAGTGATTCCAAAGGAGTCATTAAGATTTTCAAATATTTTTAAAAATTCTAAGGAATTTTCAAGAGCTTCAGAAAGTCTTGAGAGGTTTTAAAACACTTAATAAGATTCAAAATATTACAGGGTATTTTACAATATTCAAAGGAATTTTCAATAGATTTAAATAATTTAAAGTAATTTCAAAGGATTTCAAATAATTGTTGGTTATTTTAAAAACTTTCAAGAAAATTACTAGGCCTCCAAAAAGTTTCAATGGATTTCGATTTAAAAAAGAATTACATGGAACTTCATAATATTTTGATGGATTTTAATTAATTTACTCCCAAAAAGTAAAAAATGTCGTGGGAATTCAAAGATTTTTCAATATATCAAGGTTGTGCTAACGGTTTCAAAAATTTTTAGGATATTTTGAAAATTGGCAAGGAATTTTTAATTGATTTGAATAATTTGAATGGGTTTCAAAGAATTTTAAATATTTGATTGCGTTCTAAAATATTTCCAGGCATTTTTTAGAGCTTTAGTAAGTTATAAAGGATTTCAAAATATTCTTAAGGATGTAAAATATTTCATGAAATTAAAAAAGATTCTCGGAATTTTTGATTGATTCCAATTATTTGCACGAATTATCAAAGAATTTCCTAGAAATTTGGAAGATATGAAAGGATTTTACAAGACCGAAAGTTTCCAAAAAAACATTTAAATATTTCCGAGGATTACAGAAAATATCAGATTTCACAGAATTTTCAAAAAGTTCAACATTCCAAAATGGCATCGACTTCAATGAATTTTATGATACTTTTTTTATTTTTTCCAATTCATTGAAATGTTTTAATAAACCTTGGTAATTTACTAATAAAATTATTAGGATTTTTTCAATTTTTTCCTAAATTCGTTTAGATATAAATTGAATCTTTTCCAAGCGTTATGATTTTATCATGAAATCGTTCAAATTCACTTGGAAGTTTTATAAATTTCATTGAATTTCTTTAAATCGTTTTGAATTTTTTTAAATTAAAAGATCTTTGGTCACATTATAATTGCATATTAGTCGCTTTTGGTCATTTTTTTTCATTATAAATTTGTCACTTTTGGGCACTTCGTCGGTTTAGACAGGTCACCTTGATTTTAAAGATTTGAAATTTGAAGCTTTGCAAGTTCAGAGAGTTAAAATTTAATATCCGTAAATCTGTAAAATACGTGTAGAATTAAAAAACTCCATTTTCAAGATTAACATTTTCACGGCATACAATTTTGCACGTTTTTTTATTTTCAGGCCTGGAATTTCAAAGATTTTCAATTTTAAATTCTTGAATTTTGAAAATTTGCATTTAGAGATTTTTGAAATTTAAAGGCGTATAAATAAAAATTCGTGAATTGGGATGATGTCAAAGATCCAAAGTCAAGTTTTAATTCTAAATCTGCCAAATTGAAGAAATCTTGAATGTGAGTCATCAAAATTGCATACTTTTCAAATTTGAAAACTAAAACTTACATTTTTGAACACTTACAATTGACATCTCTTTAACTTTGAAAATTTATAATTAAAAATTCCTAAATTTTTATGATTTTGAAAATCAAAAGAGCAGTTTTAGCTCAAAATCTTCCAAATTGAAAAAATTTCGGATGTAAAGAATCAAAATTACAGAATGTTTGATTTCAAAACTTAAAGCTTGCATAATTTTCAATTATAAATTGTCAAAATTAAAGAATTTCAAATATAAGGATTGTCAGTTCAAATCTCTAAATTTTTGAAGAGTTACAATCAGAATCTCTGTAATTTGAAGATGTATAATTAAAAATTCTCAAATTTGTATAATTTTGAAAATAAAACGACCAGTTTTCAATTCTAAATCTTCCAAATGGAAAAAATTTCGAATGTGCATAATCAAAATTACAAAATGCTTAAATTCTTCAATTCAAACGATTTGCAATTTTATACTCTTCAATTTTTAATGCATGCAATTAAGGACTTTTCAACATTCAATGTCTATAATAAAAAATGATGCAATTTTGAATTACATTCAATTAAATGGACTTTTTGATTCTTCAAATTTCTATCAAGTTTTCTTGAATTGCTTTGCATTTTCCTGATCTTAGTTGAAGCTTACTGAAGTCAAATAATTCTTTCATATTTTTAAATTGTTTTCTATTACTTTTAATTTTTTTTTCAAGTTCACCTTGAATTTTTACGAATTTTATCAAATTCATCTTATTATCCCTGAATTCATTTAAATTCACACCAATTGACTTATATAACGTTTGAATTTCTTTGAATTTCGTTTGCATTGTTTTGAAGTATTATACATTTATTCAGAATTCGTTAAAAATGACTTTTGGTGAATTTCATCCATTTTTTGTAATTCTTTCAAATTCAAAGGAGTTTCGGATATAAATAGGTCACTTTTATGAAATTAATTAGACTGTAATAGCCCTGAGAATAATAAATGAAAATATTATAAATACAAATTTCATTTTATTTTATTCCATTTAGATCGAATAAAAATATGAGATAAAAATCAAAACTGTTAAAAGATTACAATTTTGGTCCTTCAATAATAATGGACAGGGAAAATGAAAATTAGTCCAGAAAAATTCGACAAAAATCAGGAAATGTTGAAAATGAAGTTTTGCGGCGACCCTGGAGAGCTCATGATTGAACTTTGAGTGGTAGGTATCACGTCTCATTAATGATCAATTAACTGTAATTAATTAACCGGAAGTAAACCTCGTTTTCAAAACACATTAATTTCCTCTGAGACTATTTTTGTCAATTACAACAATACCACAATTGAAAATTGAGCTCAAATGGGTCGATTTTTCCATTGGATTCATTTATAACTTTGAACGGGATAATAACATTTGTCATTCGTTTCAGTGAACAATTTCCAGGGCGCGTAGAAGCTCCATTTATTTACGTACTATTCGTTTGCAATGACACAACAGAGATGTCGTTGGAAAGCGTGCATAGAAACTTGAATGGGCATTGATAGAAGATGGCCATTGAAATACGTTGCAGTTGTGGAGCTTGAGACTTGAACGGAAGTTTTCCGAGCTGAAACTACGAAGCGGAAGAGGTCGATGGGCTGGTGGGAGGGGGGGGGGGGCAAGAGTATTCGCCTCATTCGACAGATAAAATGGAATTGGCTGCGGACATACGACGAACGAAGTATAGACTTGGGATGGGTCCTCGATCTCGTTAAGGCACAATAAAATTGCGCGGCGTAAAAAACCGACCATCAGAGATTGCTGTCGCTTCGAGGCGAACCTCCTAATCAAAGCTTTTTATGGGCCCTCAATAATGGATATCTTTGACTTGCGAAGACCCATTTCCCTCTGAACTTCTGGATCACGAACACAAATCGACTTGAACGGATCCTTTGTTACCTGACTCTAACATTTAAGAACCCACTCACTACTTATCTTCTTACTCAATTCAATTCTCAATATACTTTCACGTACACTAAGCCTCTAGAAAATTTGTTTTAATTAAGATATGTGTACATCTTTTTCTTATGCTCTCTGATATTCTAATTTTAACTCAAATAGAGGATTTTTAGCAAATTAGTTACATTTTAAAGCTAAATACTCGGATGATTTAGAAAACAGTTGATTATCAAACCAAAAAGGAAGAATTTTCACCAAACAAGTTAATTTTTAATCAAGAATAATGAATTTGAAAAAAAGAGTTGAATTTTGAAGCGAAAAGCTAAATTTTAAACCAAAAATGGAATCGTTGAATTTTCGGTTTGAAAAACTTATGTTCAACAAAAGAAAACGAATTTTTAACCAGTTGATTTAATGTAAAAAAAAAGGATTTGAAGAAAAAATCCTCAACCAAAATGATGATTTTGCAAAAAACAAGAATTAGGGGAGACCGGTGCGAGATGAGCATACGGAGTTAAATGAGAGACTGCATTTTCTCTCAAAATATGTAATTTTTGTTGTTGTTCTTTTTAGAAATAACAGGAATAATAATTCTTAATTTCTCGAAAGAAGAAAAACAATGAAATATAGTAGATGAAGTAAAAATAAAAATGATCAACATTTCGAAACCTGAATCCTGCTATCCTGTGATGTCATAGAACGGAAAGAAATAGTTGAAACTAACAGATAATATTTTTAAACTAAAGTTTTTGGTGAAGCTTATTTATTGAACTTGAATGTACCAATGCACTTATACATAATTTAATGAATAGAAACAGTTAATATTGAAGTTTTAATCATAAATGTGATTTGGGGCGGAATAAGCCGGGTTCATGTGGCGAGATGAGTTTGAGTGGAATTTTCGGAAATATATAAGGATTTGAAGAAGAGTTGCAATAGTGATAAATTACAAAAGAAAAACTCGGATTCATGGTTAGAAGAGTCTACGGCTGCCTGCTGTAAAATCTTTTGTTTGAAGTAATTATAGTGTCAGAGCACCTGCAATTGGGTTTGCTAATAAATTTTATTTTTTGAGTGTTTTTTTTCTAAACGATGTTTTTAATTACATTCACAATGACAAGTTGCAGAAAGCTTCTAAAATTTATATCGAAAATCATTTAATTAAATTTTTTAGAAAAATTCCTATTTTTATGCAGGGAAAAATTATTATTTTTAGGTTTGAATTTTATAGAAACAGTTTATAAATTATTTAAAAGAAATTTTAGGAATGTGTTATAAATGAAATATTTCGAATAAATTTTTATTCAACTTGAAATTATAAAAGTTACAATATAAATAAAAATTTTAAGTTATTAACCATTAGATGCATTTATACTTTCAAATGTTTATAAAATCCTTCCTCATAGGATGTATAGAATCACTTAGATTTTTAAAAACTACTATATATTTCAAATATTTCACTAAAAATTATAACTATGCTCATCTCGCCCGGCCTCCCCTTTTTTTTACCCAAATAGACGAATTTCCAACAAAATACATGCATTTGGAACAAAATAGTTGAGTTTCGAACTAAAAACATCAGTTTTCAACCAAAAATCGAACAGTTCTTGCAGTTTAGAAATTTGATTTTTTTTTTTAAATTGTCCACTGGTTGAATTCACAAAAAAAAAGATGAATTGATAAAATATTTCATTCCAAAACGAAATAGATTAATTTTTAACAAACAAGATTGATTTTCACCCAAATAGTTAAATTTTCAAGGTAAAAAGTCGAATGTTTTGAAAAACAGTTGACTTTGAAATTTTTAAATGGTTGAGTTTTAACCAAAGAAATAACAATTAAACTTGCAGTTTGAACAACCAATTATTAATAAAAAGAACAAATTGTTAACTTGTTGAATTCAAAGAAAAAAGACACACATTTAATAAAATAGTTAGATCATCAACAAAATAAATTAACTGTTAAAATCCTTACAAAAAATTAATGAGATCAAGATTCTGCGAGGGAGACGCTTAATAATTTATATAGTAATCAAGGGTTAGTTTTTGCGGTTACAAATAAATAAGGATGTGAATCTTTTGTCAAATTTACAACCAAATAATATTATACTTTTCACAGTTTTCCAATTTTGGTAATATTTTTTGGGAAAAGAATCATAATTTTTTTTTCAATGTAAGGTATTCGTTTAACAAGTCCAAATCTCAATCAACATTTAGTGCATATTACCATCTATTTGAGAAAAAAATTGAAAAATGTGGTACTGTTTGCGAAATTACATTTCAAAGAATTTATAAAAACTGCCGCTATTTTGTCATTTTTGGAGAATTCAATTTTTGGGCAAGCGGTGAAACATGTGTTTGTTCATTTCCACTCTAGAGTGATAGATATATCCAAAAAATGAACTTCTTGTACCCCTAGCTGGATCTCTCTCCATGATTTGAAATGAAATTGGTCATTATCAGGAAGACTATTACTTTGTCTATTAAATATTATTTATAAATTGTATAATAAGAGTAATATTCATAATAAAAGCACATCTCCGATTTCTGCTTGACGGGAAATCCTTCCAACTAGGGAGACTTATTCTACCTATATGTTAGTTACAAGCTGTATGATACTGATAATAATAAAAATTTAATTTAATGTTAATCTCGATTTTTTTGTATAATATCCGATTTATTGGAAGAAGACGTTTTAAGAAAGACCTACTTTGAATGAAAGCACATCTCTGATTTTTGCATGACCGAAAAGCCTTCCTTCAGCAATCCAGCTACATCAAATTGCATATTACAGTAACGGTAGCGTAATTACCCAGCGCAGCCCCTCTGGCTGAATCTTATGTACCATTGCTGTGATTGAACTCACCTCGGATCGACAAATGCTCCTCGCATCATTTCTGTATGAATGCTTTTATATTAGTTTTGATAACTCCATCTCAAAATTGATACAGCACTTCATATATACGTGCCCCTATTTGTGCACAGGCCTTTTAAAATTAAAAGCCAAAGCATCGACAACTGAAATTTGGTAATCGTGAATTCTCTTTTGTTAAAGCTCTTTCGGCTTTAACGAACACATTCTCATCACATATCTCGTTCTTCGCACTCGATTTTGTCCAAAATGTGAAGTTTTCTCCATTATGTTCAACAGTTTTATATCAAATGTATGTTACATTCATTTATATACCCTGGCCTGAGATTGCTTATTCAGATATTTTGATATAATTTACAAATCTTACTTATCATGATTACTTTAATATTTGTTTCTTATTTTGCATTAAATTTTATTCTCCACTACCCTGAAAAAAGTATGATTTCATTTATGAGTTCATTTTCAATGCTATTTTTTAAGATTTAAGCTGAAAATATGCATCCTACCGTGAAGTGGTTAGGAGCAAATTTGTAGATATAATTTAGAAAAAAATTTTTGTTGAATAAAATGTTATTGTTGCTTGCGTCCTTTTTCCAAAAACGTAATTCTATTATTTTGATAACTAGGGTTCATGAAAAACTTGTATCTTTTTTTTTGGTTGAACCACTTTTGGCTTTTCATTTTTTCTCGTCTCTCGTGTCCTTTTTCCAAAAGTTTAGTTTTCTCATTTTTAATCTTGTTTTTCTACGATTAGGAGAAAATGTACGCGTCCTATCAAAAAAATTTTCATTGCAAATTTGTAGCTCTTTTTTGGGTGAGCAACTTTCGTCAAATTATTTTTCTGACAGTTCTTGTCGTTCGTCCAAAAATTATATTTTTTGTTATTTAATCTTCTTTTTACGGAAAAAATAAAAACTACGCATCCTATTAAAAAATAATTTATCACCCTTTTGTGGGTGAACAACTTTTGTTTAATTTTTTTTCGTAGCTTGTGTCGTTTGTCCAAAAATTTAATTTTTATTTTTAGTGATGTTTTTTTACGAATTTGAACAAAAAATAAGCCTCCTATCAAAAATTGATTATCAACAAATTTCTAGATCTGTTTCAAATGCATAATTTTTTATGTTTCATCTTTTTTCGTGTCTCGTATGGATTGGCTGCAAAATGGAATTTTTTATCTTAAATTATTTGTGTGCGATCAAAACTTGAATTTTCGATTTTTCAAGAAAATTCAAAAAGTTGTTATGACAATCTTGTAGGGTGCTCAAGAAGAAATGTTTTTCTTGTCCCGTCTGTTTTCCATATCGTGCGTTGTTTGGCGGTATATTTTCATTTTAGTTTGCTTTTTTGAATTTTGATAATGCTATAACTCTGGTAATTTGTTTTTTATGTTTTTTGAATTAGTAGCTTTGTTACCCTCTCTCTTTATAAATACCATTCTAATCAATTTTCTCTATTCTATTTGTCTCATAATAAAGAGTCAACATCATCCTAATTAAAATCATGACCATCTGTTTTGAAAGAACTGTGTGATATCTAGGACATCTGCGAACATTTTTTGATGTTCATCTCTCCTTATTCTGAGTGCCCCACGATTTTGTTCTCTATAAACTGCATCACAGTCTACAGATCTAAATTTGTAAATTACACCTTGTCCATGTAGATTCTCATACTTATCTTTACCTAGTTTTACAATCATATTACTTTTGAAAAAAATTTATGTACCGTGTTAAACTGTAGTTTTCATAAAATTGATTTCGAAATCTTTGAAATTTTTTCAAAATAAGGTAAAAGCGCCATTGTAAATCTACAATAATCATCAATATGCGAGAAGCTGTAGGCTCTAGAAACTACGATCATGGTTCCTCATAGCAACCAATCCCGACGCAACTGGAACGTGTATGTCATCCGCTTCTGCTCCTTCTGTCCTAATAGAAGGTAAGCAGGAGCGGGAAATTCACGCGAAATAACATCGTGCAACCCTATTCCTTGGAGTCAGGTCTCTAGCCGCGAATGACCATACGCGGCAGACGGGAAAGTTGGAGTTGAAGGTTCCACCTCTGGATACATTTTCAGGGCTACCAATCTTAGTAGAATGTTATGAGGAACAGTATTGACTGACCAGATGTAGTGATCTCAGAAGAACAGCCTTTAGCATCCGGCTCGCGATGAAATAAGCCTGACGATGGCAAGCCAGAATCTTGTTGAGTTGGCTAAGAAATAAAGGTTGCATACTTCCAAGACAGCCGATTATGAGAACTACAAGATGGACTTTGTAGCCTTGGTACAGCCTGCTCAGCTGGAAAAGAAGTGCCGGATATTTCGCCCGTTTTTTTCCTCCTTTTCCGTAATATTACTATCGGCTGGTGCCGAGAATTCAATCACGTAAATTATCTTGGCCTTCAGATCTTGGAGGAAAATATCAGGCTTCGTAGCACTGATACGTTGAGTGGTGAAGAACGAAACATTCTAGTAGATCTTAAACTGATAATTCTCCACAACGAAATCAAGTTCCCCCTGGGCGCATGACAAGATGGGCAATAGATCGACACCATAGAAGTGCCTAAGATGGTGATATAACACTTTCAGAGCCGCATTGTGTCTCTCTATGTAACCACAGCGTGCATATTTTGAGCATTCACTGAGAACATGTACAAGTCCTTCTGGCTCTTGCTTGCATGCTCCGCAGTTGGTATAGCCTACAGGAACATTTCATTATGCGCTCGCGTTAAACTAAGGTCTCTACAACGCCGTCTTGACATGCAAAAAGAAATCCCTCAATTTCCGATTTTAATCCAGCAGACTTGAGAAAAATGTTGAACAGGCCCATCGCGAGTTCTTCTCTATGTTTAATGCCGTAGAATTTACCATGAAGGGGCTTGACAGCATGCTCTTTCAGTAGAAGCGTATGTTCTACTTCCTGTACACGACTTTTAAACACCAAAGGTGTTAGTGAGACTCGACCATGTGTAGTGTCCCTGGAATCAAATGGAAGGCCCAGCTCCTCTGCGGCCCTACATGCAGCAGGGTATAGAAACGCCGCAGCATTGATGACTTCATGTTGATGTACGAGTCGCATAATAGAATCTGTGATATTTAGAACTGAGCAGGCTGTAGCCAGAACCGTTCTGCGATGAAGGCACTCTAAGCTCAGCAAACTTCTACCCCCTTCAACTCGAGGGAGGTATATTCTAGGTACGGAAGATCTAGGATGATGACTTCGATGAATTGTCATAATCTTTCGTGTGCTTCCGTCACGTTGCTTAAACTCTTCGATGTTACATTTTACTGCACCAAACGTGTAGAGCAGTATAGGAACGGCCATCATATGGGTCGCCTGGATCTTATTCTTACCAGATAATTGGGAAGCCCATTTTTTCTGAGAATTTGGCGATACCTTTTTCCAAGGGCGGTTTTTAACACACGCACATTTTGGGTTTCCGCTTGCGGTATTTCGAGATATGTATATTTTTCTCAAATATCAAGATGTTGGAAGGTATTTCCGCCTAGGAGTTGAACATCCTGATCGTCACGCGATGATGTAGTTTCTAGTCTTCCTGGGTGTAGGTGGACGCAGGCACACTTGTCTAGTCCGAAGCTCATGCCAATCGCTTCAGAGTACCTATTTACCGCCTTCACAATGATGTTAAGGTCCTTTTTCGAAGTATCAAAGACTTTGAGGTCGTCCATGTATAAGAGGTGCTTGATCCTATATTCTCTTCTGTTTGGCGAGCTACATATGTATCCAGAGCTTTTGCCTCGGAGCACAATGGATAGAGGCAAAAGGGAGATGCAGAAAAGTATCGGACTTAGAGAGTCTCCTTGAAAGACCCCCCTCTTATATGTGACAAAGCTTGTAGTCACTTGTCTTTTGTCAGATGTTATGACAAATCTTGTCCGCCACACGAGCATAAGCTCTTCTATGCATCTCACTATTTTTGGATGCACCTCCATGTACTCAAGGAGCTTGATAAGAAGCTCATGGTTCGTGTTATCGAATGCCTTACGGTAATCAATCCAAGCCATGGACAGATTGCGTCGATACCTGATCGAGTCCTGGGTAATACACCTGTCTATTAACAGGTTCTCCCTGCAACCTGCCAACCCTCTCTTGCATCCACGTTGTTCAACTATTGCACTCCATACCGGCTCGATAGATGTTAATATCCTCTCTTTGAGGATTCCAGTGAATAGCTTGCAGCTGGTGTTCGAACAAGCTATGGGCCTGTAGTTCTTTGGACTTGACAAATCTCCAGTCTTAGGGATCAATACCATGCGTGCTTCCACTAGCCACTGTGGGGTGGGTTGTTCTTCGAGTAAGAGAGTAGTAAATATACGAGCTAGATGTTGGTGCGTAGAAGTAAACTTCTTCCACCAAAAGTTGTTGATTTTATCTGGCCCTTGCTCCCAGAAGACTTGAATCTCTTCTCGAATAGGCCGATTTTTAACGGCACGTGACGTTTTATTGAACAGACAGGAAGGATGAGTAGAAAAAGTGGAATTTTCTTGAGTCCACTTTACTCGCTGTTCAAGGCACTGTTTCGCTGTTGTAAGAGATCTTATTTATTGCATCTAGTGCTGCTTGATGGTCAACAGTTTACACTTGTTCAGCATGTGATTTGCTTTCCTTAAGTTTCGAGCAATTGCCCTAACTTTTGGAGTGCATTTTTTATTCCATTTTATGTAGCTAATCTCGAACTGAATATTTGATGCATGCCGTCTCGCCGTTTCAATTTTGAACTGAAGCTGTGCAATACGCTCGTGAGTCTTACTCAGACGTACTGAAGTATCGTTAATTCTATTCCGCTAAGCAGGGAGACCGCCTTCTCGTAAACTACACAGTGGAGATTCCAGAGATTAACATCTTCGAGGAGCAAATCGGGGAGAGCAGTATTAGCTTCAGCTAATTTGTCCATCATGTGGAAGACTTTTTGGTGGATAGATCTCCTACTTCTCATGTTGGCATTATCAGCTATTTGCAAAGGTCGTCTTGCTGAAACGGGTAGAATGTTTGCTGGAGGATCTTGCTCTTCTTCTTGTTGACAAAGAGCTTCGTATCCGTTCTTTCGCAAGAAGTATATCTGATCTGATCATCAATATTATTTTTGTTCTGATTATCATTTTAACTTTTAATAGAATTGATCCTATTTCTAACATGGTTTTCGATGAAATCAAACGGATAATGTCTAAGAAGAAGAATTTTTTTATAGAATTTAATATGTTCTTCAGGAAAAACTCGATGTGACAATTCGAGAGCTCTATCAATCAAATTTTTTACGACTTCCATCTATAAACACACTCCGCCTGTGAACAAATCATTTTTCTTTGCCAATCTGTGATAATATTGCCATTATCAGTTTCTATAAAAGTCTTATCACGAAAATGTAATCTCCCTTCAATTCCAGTTTCAACAGTAAATTGTAATCTGGACGTACACGGTTCAATGCATTGAAGAGGGTATAAAAATTGTTTGAATGTACACACAGTGCAGAACTTTCAACATATTTTTCATAAAAATGCAAATTAAATTCAATTTTTTCATAGAGTTCATTTTCCAAATTCTCCATGATGATTTCTGCTGGAACATGAAAGAGAACGCAGCTTTTCGAAGTTCCAAGTTTCTTTTTATAGAAACGATCATCAAATTCGAAATAAACTGAAGGAAAAAAAATATTTTACTTCTTCAAGAAAACGATTTTCAGGAATCTTGGTGTAAATTTCATTCAAATCCCTTCTTTTTTCTATGGTAATTTCAACCCTGTCATATGGAATGTCTGGAAGCATGGCTAACCATCAAAAGAAACCAAAACGTGATTGGCTGCTATTCAAACACTCTAAATCAACTTTAAAAAATGAAATAAAATCTTGGATTGATGTTTTTGAAAGTGTTATGGATTCTTTCATAATTTTACTGAGTAGCTCCTCTAATTTTCTAGTATGTTAACCCATTGTCGGAATGGCTGGTCGTAAAGAAAATCTGTTTTATGGACTTTTACCAATCTTTGAATATTCTCACCCAAATATTTTTGAATCCTCATTTTCTCTATAATTTCGGAAGTACCCTTTTGAAGCATTCTTGTAGGATCAATGGGAACAACTAGAAAATTCTATTTTTCTTGCAATACAGGCGGCATTTTATGATTATAAGCACCTATGAGAAGCGCTACTATAATTCCCTTCATCAGCCTTGGTTATCAGTAATTCTTGATAATTTAAAAACAAAGATTTGTTTCAAAGAAACGCTCATTCAACTCTTTCTCTAATAATGTGTGTGGAATCCCATTATTCAAGAAATCATTAGATAAACTCATTAATTTTGAGCTAAATTCTTCTACTTTGTTTTCAGATATTTCAGATATTTCAGCAATTTTAAGTAATTGAGTATACTTCTCCCCCTCCCAAATTTGTTGCCTAATCCGAATGAATATATAAATGTGATTTTTGTACATTTCCTTGCATTTGACGAATGCTTAGAAATTTCCGATCATGTTTTTCATTGACGTTGAAGAATCTTCTATTCAACTTAGTTTTTCTTTTAAGTAATCTTCAATTAAAAAAAGGTACTTGTTTATTTAAATCAATGACGTGTTAATTATTAATATTCAAAATGTGTAAATGTGCATGGGAATCTTTCATAACTAGATTTAGGATAGATTTTCCAATTTTATTAGTACTTTCATCAAATTTATCTTTGTTGGCTTTGGTTTCAAAATCAAAACATTTTCTACTTAGATAATGTAATAATATGAATGAATATAGTTCAGAATCATGCACAAAAAATGTAATGCTAAGTTTCTTCACCTATAAAATGTTCTTTTATTTGATAACATTATATTTTCTTAACCATCTAAGACAGTTTGTCATAAGATTGTCTTTTTGCCTTTTCTTGATCTTCATGTCAGCTCGATATATGTTGGTGTGCTGGGAAATCTTGATTGAGAATGGGCAATTAACTGATATCTATACATAGGATGAGTAAATGGACGGGCGTGAGAAGGAAAGCCATTGCCTCCGCTGTTAGTAGCAACCCGTCGGTTTCTATAGTCATGTCGTTGGCCTAACCGTATAACGTAAGCTCGCATTACCAGTCACTCTGAGTTATCTACGTTTCCCATGTTAGCCACCTACGTATGCCATATGCGCCAGTTGCACTGGAGAACTCCGATAGCACGTTCATCCGACGTTAGTTTGGTCGCTTATGCAATTTCCCCCCTTCCCCCTCCCCCATTTAAAAATCGATCTAGTAACATGGTCAATGACCGTTCCCATTATTAGTTTTGAAAAATTCTTATTTTAAGCACCACTCGTCCTACATTCCTCTCTAAAATCGATTTAACCTGCGAAATTATAAAAAAATGTCCAGTTTGTTTATTTTATCTTCATTCAATTGGAAATTAGTCGGGCTAAATTTCATTAATTTCTAGCATTGCAGTCCTAGCTAACATCTTCAATTATTATATATAATAATCTTCAAAGTTTATTCATTCACTGTTTCTAGTATTAGTGTACGTCAGTTTGACATCTTATAAAATTCGGTTTCCACTCGAACCTGTTGTGATTAAGCTGAATTTGAAATTAAAATTCTTTCATTGGAATATAAAATTCTCATAATGCACTTAAGGAATGTTTGGATGGGCCAACAAGCTGTTTATCAGTAGAAATGGTATTAGCTCTAAAAACTAGTTCAGTGTTTAAACCAAATAACCTGTTTTCTGTAGCAAAAAGCCACCATAGGATCTAGCGAGATAAGGATACTTAGGTAAAATCTTAAAAGTTCCACATGTCATTTGAGTTAAGTATTTTTTATCTGTCTTCGAGTCCATCGATTTGACAGCAATTCACCAAGTTTTTATATTTTCATTGAGGGGAAATCGATTCTTCATGAATTATGTATAATTATTTTCATTCGGTAGTAGAAACTCTGCTAACGTTAGTAGTTAGGATATTACTACTTTAAGTATTCAGAACTACTAGATTAGTAGGAAGACCTACTACTTGCAGTAGTTAGTGCAACTAATAGAAAATTGTTATCTACCATCGGAAGTTGTTTTGAAAACCAGAAACGTAGTAAGGACAACTTCTATCATTCTTAGAAAACCACCTTTTTTCAGTGAGTTAGATTCACATAACAATAATTTTTATCTGATTTTAGAATCGTTTAAAATTAACGGCTTTTAATTAGGAAAAAGTAAATTCAATTATAGATATCTATAATTATCATCAATTATCATTGATCATAATCTTCTTAAATTATAATTAAAGAATTTGCAATTGAAAATCTATAAAATGGAACGGATTTCAATTTAAAATCTTTCAGATTAAACTGTTCCAAATAAGAATCCAAAGTACCATCATTTTCCATTTTACATATTAACTATGGAACATTTTCCAATTTAAAATTTTAAAAATTAAAGAATTTCAAAAATGCAAAACGTCAATATTGGAAAAATTGAAATCTGAAATCTTAAAAATTGAACTATCCCAAACAGACGTTCAAAATGACATAGCTCTAAAATATTAATCTTGGAAATAAAATAATTTGCAATTCTATGTTTCCAAAATTCAAGAATTTTTTAATTTTAACACTTCACAATTCTAGATCTTTGTATGGTAAGTCTTTAAAATTCAAGTGTTTTCAATTTTGAAAATTTATATTTAAAAATTATGATAGCATTTATATTCACAATCAAATATTCTGTAATTTAAAGGTTTTATGTTCAAAATTCCTTAATCCTAGAAGATTTGACATTAAAAACTTAAATTTCAATCATCAAAGTCATCAAGTTTGATGATAAATTTGAAAATTCTCAATTCAAAAATCGAAAGTGTAAAGTTTTACAACCATAAATTCTGTCATTTAGGTGATTTCAAATTGGAACGTCTTCACATTGAAATATTCCGAATTGAAAATTGATCACTATTTATCTTCAGAATTATTAAAATAATTAGAATTTCAGAATTTGTTTTTATACATCTTCAAAATTGAAGAATTTCAATTTTCAATTCATTAAAATTGGAGAATTTTATGTTGCAACTGTTTAAAATTTTAGAACCTTAAATTGCCAATCTTTCAAATTGAAGCGTTTTTGCTTAAAAAAAATACGATTAGAAAATAATAATTGTTTTCAGTTTTACGATCAAATATTATGTAATTTTGATGATTTAGATTTGAAATTTCTTGAATCTGAAATATTTAGAATTGAACACTTGACCTTTTTTCTCCAAAATCATCAGAATTCAAGAGATTTTACTAATAACTCTTTATAATTCAACAGTTTTCAATTTTAGAACTGTACAATAAAAAATTATGTACAAGTTTCAAGTTTTGAAATTTTCAAAGTTGTAATATGATGATTCACATTAGACATTTCTTCAATTTGGAAGATTTAGTAGAGAATTTGATTTTATCTTCAAAATCATCGAAATTTATTAGTCTGTAATTATACATCTCTAGAACTTCACAATTTTTAACTATGATTATTATGATATATGACTAGGATTATTACTATGATATTATGACTATGAGTTTAGAGTTTTAAAATTAAATATTATGTTATATTGATGCTTTATGTTCGGAATTTCTTAAGTTTGGAGAGTGTCCCCATGCAAGAACAAGACATAGATTTTTCTAGCGCGTTGGCGTTGGCCCCTGACGTCTAAAAATCGAAATACGAAATTTTGAATTCTAAAACGTAGATGATTGTAGATAATTATATTCCGTATCTTTTTTTCTTTTGCAAAAAGATCATATCTTTTTTAGATTGTTAAAAATTGCAAAAAACTCGTTTTTTTTAAGTCAATTTTTAATCCGATTTTTGTCTTCAACTCGTGCTCAAATCCACAGTTTTTGGAATTTATTCATAAAATTTGTAGGAAGCATTCCTTATAGTATTCTTGTTATGACGGTTAGCGATAAAAATGTTCAACTTTATTCATAACAATATCAAAAATTATTTTCTACGCTATTGCATGATTCGTTCCACAAAACGTTTGAGCGTTTCGTTTATCGAGGAAAGTTTGAGCAATCAAAAACTTCCAGCGGAGAAGTTGTTCAGAAATGTACAAAGAAGTTTTCTGCAAAAGCTTTTTTCAAATAAATTAATAGGTAAAAAACTGTGAACGCTAAACTTTAAGCGCGCGACTGATCTTCTATACGTGAATTATGCCGAGTCGGAACGTCTTTTCTTAATACGGCGGTGCGATGAACTCGAAATGTAATATACTAATATAGGAAGATTTTTTAAGTGTTAGATCACCTTCAAACGCCCTTCAGCCTTTTTTAACCCATATATGTAGCCAAAACATTGCAGTTTTCTGCGAAAACAAAATACATCATTTCTATTCTGAGTACCGAATTGTGCGCATCGTATGCGTATTGCGAGTTTTAGCTTCAGTGAAAATAAAATTTATAATTTATAATAATCAAATTATTATCGGAACGAATTTTCAAATTTCTATAATGAAAAGCGAATCTCAAGGTTCATCTAGAGGTTGGAAACGACCAACTAATGAAGAAGCGTGGGAGAGAAATGTTAAGAAAACATGTAGAAATAGAGTACGTATAATATTTAGTTTTTTTTTCTCTTTCGATAGACGCTGAAAAAAAAGGTTCCCGTTTTTTATATTTTGAACTTCTGTACAGATATCTTGATAAAAGCGCGTTTTGGTATTAGTTTCAATAATAATTCCGTAATAAGGCTTTTCAAAACAACATTTTTTAACGCAGGGCGAAGAGTACGTCTCTACTTCTATTTATATAAATTGTTATAAACATAACTATTCGATAAATAAATAAAAATCCAACATATTTTATGTCAAATGAAGTATTATTATTTATATTTAAGCCTGACTCTCTATAACCCGCCTAAACCTCAAGACGTTCCGACTCGGCATAATCGACGCATAGAAGATCAGTCGCGCGCTTAAAGTTTAGCGTTCACAGTTTTTTACCTATTAATTTATTTGAAAAAAGCCTTTGCAGAAAACTTCTCTGTACTTTTCTGAACAACTTCTCCACAGGAATATTTGATTGCTCAAACTTTCCTCGATAAACGAAACGCTCAAACGTTTTCTGGAACGAATTATGCAATAGCATAGAAAATAATTTTTTATATTGTCATGAATAAAGTTGAAATATTTTATCGCTAACCGTTATAACAAGAACACTATAAGGAATGCTTCCTACAAATTTTATGAATAAATTCCAAAAACTGTGGATTTGAGCACGAGTTGAAGACAAAAATCGAATTAAAAATTGACTTAAAAAAAAGAGTTTTTTGCAATTTGTTAAAAATCGAAAGAAGATATGATCTTTTTGCAAAAGAAAAAAAGATACGGGATATAATTATCTACAATAATCTACGTTTTAGAATTCAAAATTTCGTATTTCGATTTTTAGACGTCAGGGGCCAACGCCAACGCGCTAGAAAAATCTATGTCTTGTTCTTGCATGGGGACACTCGATTTAGAACAGCAAACACTTTTGATTTTCAAAATCATCCAAATTCAAGAATTTTCATTCATACATTGTAAAAACTGAGAATTTTTTAATTTTGAACATTTTCAAATAAAAATTGTCTAAGTTTGATGTTTTACAAGCCAAGAATCCCTAATTTGTATGATTGCCATATGATATTTCTTCAATTTGAAAGACATATAATTGAAAACTTTACATTTGATTTTCAATTTTATGAAAATTGAAGAATTTTTATTTATGCATTTTTGAAACTGAAGAGTTTTTAATTTTAAATCTTCAAAATTGAACTCAAAAGAAAATTTGAATCAATATCCTTTGAAATTTTTATTATTAAAAATTAAAGAGTCTTCAATTGCAAAACTTCAAGATAGACCTATTACAAAATATATTGAAGATTTTGTTATTTCAAACTATACATTTTCAAAACCTAACAAGTTAGCGAAGTATCAATTGAGGGCCTCCGTGCAATAACCGCTTAGGCACGCGAGACATTGTCCGTTTCTCTTCTCGCGAGGCAAAGTGCCGAAAAAGTATTGTCCCGAAAAAAAAAGTCATAAAATGAAGGAAAACAAAATATGAGCCTATGGAACACAAAAAAGGCACAAATTAGGTACAACCAATTTTTCGATTCGACTTGTCATTTCCGAAATAAAAAATAAAAACTGGTTTACGAATGTGATCGATTTTAATACTTTTTTTGTTATTAACTCGTCGAAACTTCGTTGTTTATCGACGGAATGAGCTCAAATTTGGTGTACTAACGTGAAATATGTTAGCGATACTTGAAAAGTTTGACTTGGGACAAAAAAAATAATTTGTTAATTAATATCTTAATGTTAATCAATACGCGCCGCGCACCGTCTTTTTCGAGCTTCGCCGAAAAAAAGTATCGAGGAAATTTTCGACTTCGAAAAACTTCCCGCGAGGAAGATTTTCATCAGAGTTCAAAGAAGTTTTCTGGAAAATGTCAACACTCTAAAACAAAAACTTTGGAATCTACAATTAAAAATGTTTTGCGCCCGCACGTTGCAGACTCCGAGTTTGAGCTCTCGCTTGCTTCGACTATGGGCGGTCACCGCGTGTGACAGAGAATAATAGGTAAACATGCGAGAACAAGGAAAAAAATATACACTCATAGTTTTTTTGTATGATAATGATTATTATACTTCAATTTTTTTATTGATGTATTTGGATCATTTTGATATTTCTCTGAACATCGCAATCTCAGTGTTTAAAACCTTAGTTGATGAGAACGAAGTAAGTATTCGAATTCCATCATTTTTTCTTCAATGCGACCTTATCCAAAAAATTCTCGAAGCTTGTTTAAAAAAAACATCTAAATTTATA
>CAKNXH010000172.1:55538-84000 GCA_932178445.1 Andricus quercusramuli | reverse complement strand
ATGAGTTTCAGTATGTGGCAAGGAAACGCAATGAGCATAAATTAATTATTTCACTTCTTCGGTCAATTTCACCTTTTGGTTGATGTGACTACCACGTTTGTATTGCAAAGGCTCTCCATTCAGCAATTTTTGTTGAACTGTCTTAAATCTACTGCTGTCGAGATTCAAAACATGGCAGAGGAATTTTTGGCAAACGGGAGTTCTGTTATCGTATCGGAAATAATAGTATATCCAATCATTGCGCTTTCCTTTACTATGGGGTGATTTTTGCTTCAATTTCATGAGTGTACTTAACATAATATTTTGGGAATTGTAATCTCCGATTTCCCAAAATGATTTGTGAAATTCCTCTTGAGATTTGACATCAATTGCAGCGTAACACTTTTCTTTGTAGCAAGAATTCATTTCCATAAAAACTTTTTTGGACACAGTTTTTCCTGATTTTGAAACGTATTCGTCGCCATGTATACAAGAACCGATAAATAAATTACCATGAAATTATTCATCTGAATTTGAGATTTTCTCAATTTATCCCCGTTGGCATAGAAAAAACCGTCAATTGAATGGTTACGCTGACCAAACTTTGGCTGCAGGAACTACAAATATGGTTGCAGCAACCATAGATATGGATATGCCATCTTTTTCCATATATATGACTGGTTCAACCATACTTTTCTCTCCGTGTAGAAAAAAAATAATCCCGTAAACAACACTGAAAAAATTGTTTAACAAGATTTCGTACATCCAAGAAAATATAGCTGTGTTACCTAAATTTCTAGCTGAGTTACCTAAACACCTATAGCTTTATTTAGGTAACTCAGCTAGAAATTGAGGTAAAACAGCTATATTTCCTTGGAAATACGAAATTCAGCGATACGTCTAGCTGGGACAGCTAAACCATTTTTTTTCGCTGAAAATACTGGGAAATTTGTTCAATAAAAACATAACTATTGTACCTTGTTTCTTGCTTTTTCATTCGAATTTCTTTGCCAACTATCTTCTTTACGAATTCTTTTTCTTCCTATGTTTTTTTCGTCTCGATTCGACATTATGTGATTGATTTTTTTGGGAATTACTCCGACATTAAATAAAGAAGCTTGTAACTACGGAAGTATATACGGATTATCAGACTATGATAGGTTATTTTATTGCGTAATGAAAAATATGTCTTAAAGACTTAAAAATTTCTAAAAAAAATTACATAATCTCGTCAAAAATCGGTGTCGCCTTTGCTTTGCCGCTCTCGCATGTTTACCTATCATTCTCTGTCACACGCGGTGACCGCCCATAGTCGAAGCAAGCAAGAACTCACTATCGGAGTCTGCAACGTTCGGGCGCAAAACATTTTTAATTGTAGATTCCAAAGTTTTTGTTTTAGAGTGTTGAAAGTTTCCAGAAAACTTCTTTGAACTCTGATGAAAAACTTCTTCGCGGGAAGTTTTTCGAAGTCGAAAATTTCCTCGATACTTTTTTTCGGCGAAGCTCGAAAAACACGGTGCGTGGCGCGTATTGATTAACATTGAGATATTAATTAACAAATTGTTTTTTTTTTGTCCCAAGTCAAACTTTTTGAGTATCGCTAACATAGTTTACGCTAGTACACCAAATTTGAGATCATTTCGTCGATAAACAACAAAGTTTCGACGAGTTAATCACAAAAAAAGTATTAAAATCGATCAAATTCGTAAACCAGTTTTTATTTTTTATTTCGGAAATGACAAGTCGAATCGAAAAATTTTCTGGTACCTAACTTGTGCCTTTTTTATGTTCCATAGGCTCATATTTTGTTTTCCTTCATTTTATGACTTTTTTTTCGGGACAATACTTTTTCGACACTTTGCCTCGCGAGAAGAGAAACGGACAATGCCTCGCGCGCCTAAGCGGTTATTGCACGGAGGCCCTCAATTGTAAACATCTTCAAAATGGATCAGTGTCGAAAATTATCTTATAATTTTTTTTTTTTGCTTTTCTTCCTTGCCTGAATGAAATCTTATATTAAAATGTGAGTTTTCAGATTACTGAAAGCCGATTGAAATTAGAATTAAATTAAAATTGTATGAAAGCGGATATAACTATTTTAATATTTATGTTAGTTTATAATTAATAATTATATTTTATAGTACTCCAAATTATTAAATGAAAAATTAGTGTTTTTTATAATCAAGGTAATAAAATTCAGCATAATGCTTAACTTTTGTCAAAGCTTAGCACGCTTGCGTGAAAAATGTAATTTCTGTTGATTTCCCTAAAATTTCATTTGTGAAAATTCTTGTAAAACATTGCTTCTGTAAGGGCTCGCATATTGCTGTATCACATGTCCTCACACCTCGGAGTGAGTCGACGGAGCGAACCATTCTCGGGAAAACATATCCCAACCTAACTTCAGTCTTTAACGAGGAGCTCACAATACGCCCCTAGCGTTGATGGTCCGTTGCAACCACTCGTTACTCGCCATTATTCCAGCGGCCATTTCACGCTAGCCTTGTTTTGACACTGCATTTCTATGACGCACTTACCTAACCAGATCGATCAGCTCTCAAATAAATAGATACAACGTCCTAATGATGCCGAATTTTCACCTTAAATGCAAATATTTGTAGCTTTTTTCTCAATTCATTTCTTAGATTTATGTATCCACATCAAAGAAAATATCTAGTGGAAGTTGTGTCAATCACACGCTCTCTTAAAATGAACTATACTACTTTAAATATAGCATCTCAGCTTGAAATAGCATTCACTACTGGGAACTTTCAATGCCTGACTGAATATGACTTTATACTACTTGTAAATTATCAGGTCTCACTAGAAATGACAGTTTATACGTGATAATACTACTTGTAAATTATCAGGTTTGACTCGGAATGATATTTTATACTTGATATTCATCATGGTTACTCAAAATAATGTGTACTACTTATAATGTAATATGGCTGGCATAAAATGGCATACACTACTTAAAACTCATAATATTTGGCTCAAAATGTAATTTACAACTTAATACTTCCAATGTTTACCTATGAATGACGAATATCACTTAAAAATGATCACGAGTCACCTAAAATGACGTATACTACTTGACACTACTGATGACTGACTTAAAATAATGTATACTACTTGAAACGTACCATGGTTGACGGAAAATGATGTATACTGTTTGAATCTTATCATATATGACTTAAAATGTAATTTACCACTTGACACTTTCAATGCCTGGATGCAAATGACGACTTATTAACAATTTTCATGGCTGACATAAAATAGTACACTCTACTTGAAACTAATAATGGCTGGCATAAAATGATGTAGACTATTATATTCTCATCACAGCTGACTTGAAACGTAATTGAAAGAATTGCTAGTAGCTGTACTACTTACAAAATATTACAGCTAAGGGGCCGTTCATAAGCTACAATACCAATTTGAGGTGGGGAGGGGATCGCACTGAAAACTATGGTTGGCAAAATAAGGAGGAAGAGAGGGGTAGGGGGTTCCGTAAAATTAACGTTATGAACTTAGATAACGTTTAGTACAACTCCTGCTGATAAATTTGAATAAAGTTTGGGAATTCTTGAAAAGATGACCCTAAAACGGCAGAGTGGAATAATAAATAAATAAGTTCGAAAACCACTGTTGTATTTCATATTTTTCATTCTAACCCCTATTTCTATCTTTTTCTCTTTTCCAAATAATTTATTTTCCATTGTTTCCAAGAAAATTCCCCTTTTCCCTCCATTTCTCGTTTTTTCGCCTAAACGCGAACTGAATTAATAGAACCCAATAGTAAAATACAACTATTTTTAAGTGGAAGTTGATTATTTTTAATTAAAAAGTCTACCATTATATTTATGATTCGGAATTCATCTGGTTCAATCAAGAATTCTACTACTTAATTGAAAATTTTAATATTTTGTCAAAACTCGTTTCATTTTTGGTTGAAAATTTCAGTATCTTTTTGGTTGGAAATTTAACTGTAATTTTAAATGAAAATAATTTTAGCTATAATATCAACTATACGAGTTCTGTTGAGAATTCATCTTTTTAGTTGATATTTCAACGATTTTTCAGTAAATTAACTTTGTTGTTGAAATTTCATATTATCGGGTAGATTATTTACCTTTTTTTGGATAAATTAGTCTTTTTGGTTCGAAAATTTAATAATTTGGTGAAGAATTAAACTATTTGGTAGAAAATTGCTTCTTTTTGTTGTTCAAAAATTAATTTTTAGCTGAACATATAACTATTCTATTTTTTGTTGGAAATTGATATTTCAATTTGAAAATTGACTCTGTCTGGTGAAAAATTCAATTATTTCGTTAAAAATTCCTGTATTTTGTTGAAAATTAATCTGTTTCAGCTAAGGTTCCATGAGTACTTGGTAGGAATTTCATGTATTTTTTCGAAAACTCTTCTTCTTGGAAGAATTCAAAATTTGTGCTTTGATTTGTTGACAATTCATATATATTGTTGAAGCTATCTTTTTTGTTGGAATTTCAACTGTCATCTAAAAAATGCCTTCTTTTGTTTTGAAAACTCAATTATTTATTTGAATATTCGATAATTTAGTTGGAGATACGTCCTTGTAAATTTGAAAATTGCGTTATCTGGTTACAAATTCAACTTATTTGTTACAAGCTTAAATAATTTGATGTTGGCATATTGGCCACTGAACTCGCTACAATCGCGAAAAGACGCCAAATAAACGTTGAATCCGTATTAAATTACTAATTGAAACTTCAATGTCTAACTGTAGATGACGTAAACTCATTAACAATTATCATGTCTAACCATAAATGACCTAAACTATTTGAAAATTATAATGTATTGCGTAATAATAAACACTTCTAATGCCTGACTTAAAATGACCTGTACTCCTGATACCTACTACATACTAATAACATCGGCTTCAAAGTCTGTTTCCTATCACATAAATAGATATCTTGGAAAGGTTTTAATGTCCTTATGGTAGATATTTTTCCATCTTTCTTTTTGCAAGAATCCCAGGGTATGCTACGTTAGATGCGAACTTTTTTTCCACAATTTCCATCTCGTATTCCATTTTTCTTATCTCTCTTGAGTACATTTTAAACATTTAAAGTTATGCGGCGATAGGTGTTTGTTGCAAGTGTAAGAAACCTTTTTCAGTAGCACATTCTCTTTTATTGCATAGGAACGACATCTACTCTAGGATAATGCTAAGAACTTTAAATATTTGCCGTCCGCCCCTTTCCATCTTGTACAATCTCAGAAAGTTTCATCCGCCAATAAATCTTCATTCGCCCTCTCTTTTTCTCTCGTTTCTTTCTTCAACATTCGTTCGCTTTCCACCTTTTCCACTTTCTATTTAAATCTGTGGTTAAATCTTTCTTTTTCGAGTTCAGTCTATTCAGTAAAAAGCATTATTTTAAGAGACTGAGCAGCAGTTTGATAATAATGGTTCAAAATCATCTTTGTATTATTGAATAGAGGATCGTGTTTCAGGTATATCTACAAGTATACTCAAGCTTTGGAACTTTTGGCTATCTAATCTAGGGGGTTTCCTCCATCTTTCTAATCAATGTAAGACATCTTGCGATATGGGAAGATGGAACTTTGAAGGTGTTCGTCTCAAGGGGATCTCTGGTGGATTCTCTGGTACTAGTTCCCATGACCGCGGCTTCCTCCACTTCCGATTCCTATTTCTATTTCGCTATAAGCGCATCATAAATTTGGCTCGGCCGTCCGGCCGGTGGTGGTTGTTTTATGCTCTCTGGGCAGGAACCTGGTCGGATAATTCTGCAATGCGGTTGAAGGCACCTATACCAACCACCAAGGTCCCTCTCCTCCGACTTCTTCACCGACCCTCCAAGAGCCCCCTCTTTCCCCTTCAAACCCCAACCCCGTCAACGCGGTATGTGGGTTCTCTCCACGTTCCAACGCCAGGAAGGCAACCCCGGTGCAACTAGGTAATTCAGTGCGGTAAACTTGAGCAGACAGCGTGTACTATGTATGCACATGCGAACAGCCCTAGTCCACCTGTAACTCCCCCATATTCGCCAGGAGCACGTTCGACGCACCTATGGCAAACATAACCATTCTTCACAGCGTCTTAGTTGAAATATGGATAGGCTCTTTCAGGAAAAAACCCATTGAATTCCTTTTTTGAAAAAGCACTTGAGGGGTTTAATGAAAGAACATGTTGAGCAGACTTAAATTCTAGACGTAGACAAGAATATTGAAGACCAGTAAAGATTCAGGGGGAGCGTCTGTGATATGGGAAAGTGTATATAGATGAAAGGATGGATTTTCTACTGATTCTCGAGTTGAATGATATTTTTACATTCTCATAAGAGAAGGAAATTGATTTGTGTAAAATTCGACCCCCTCCTGTTTTTATAAAATGTCCAGGTTTTGAGACCCCCTAAATCCGAAAATCAGGTTTTTACAAATGTGTCTGACTGTTTATATGTGTGTTTGTAGATTTTTAGTCTGTTAGCACGATAACTTTCTAAAGAATTGACATATTGGATTGGGCTTTGGAATACGTTTCAAGTGGTGTTCTAAAAGCAAGGTTAAGTTCATTAGCCAGGCATTTGCGATACAAGTTCAAAACGTGAGCGCATTTTCAAAATTGTTGAGACCACATTTTTTTTAATTTGAAAATTCCATGTACGATTATCAGTCATATTCGAGAAGACAAACAATTTATTCTCATGAATTTTTTAATGCAAAAATTAGCAAAGTTATAAAATTTATAGAATTCCAAAAAACAGAAGAAAATAAAAATTTCAAGCCAAGTAACGCATGATATGGAAACAAGTCAGGTGAAAAAAAATATTTATTTTCGAACAGCCCATAATATTGTCATGAGACTTTTCTTGATTTTTATGAAAAATCGAAAATTCAAATTTTTAGCGCACAAAAAAACAATGAAAAATAAAAAATTGTATTTTGCGGTAAAACCTACAAGATGAGAAAAACAATGATTTGACAAAAGTTGTGCATTAAAAAAATATCTACAAATTTTCAGAAATCACTTTTTAATAGGACGCGTAGTTCTTGTTTCATTCGTAAAAGGTACATTGGAAATAGAAAAATTGGATTTTCAGAGGAACGACGCGAGATACGAAAAAATGAATGGACAAAATTTGTTCACGAAAAAAGAGCTACAAATTTCTCATTGATAATTTTTTGATAAGACGCGTAGTTTTTGTTTTATTAGTAAAATATTTTTATAAAATTAAGTATTTGGAAAAACGACATCAGGGACGAAGAAAAGTCAACGAACAAAAGCTTTTTGCCCAAAAATGATCTGAACATTTGTTATTAATAATTTTCACATAGAACAAGTGGATTTTCTTCTAATCGTGAAAAACAAGATTAAAATAAAAAAAAATTGAACTCTCGGAAAAACGACATAAGGTACGCAACAAAATTAAAAGACAAAAGTTGTTCAACGAGAAAAGATCTACACATTTTTTATAAATTCTTGTTATGAAAACTTATCAAGAACAAAATAATTACCTTTCTTGAAAAAAGAACACAAGCTGCAATACGATTTTATTTGAAAACATTTCTCGAATAAGTTAGGTCTATAAATTTTCTCAGAAGCACTTTACACTAGAATGCGTATTTTTAAATTGAATTGTAAAAAATAACATTGAAAACAAATGAATTAAATTTATGGAAAGACGACACGAGTTGCTGATCGAGCTACTTAGCGTAGCATTCACCGTAGGCGGAAAACCTTGCATAATCATTACGCAACATGCCATCCTTATACATAAACGCTAAGCAATAAAGCAATAAAAAATTACAGAGCCAACAATCTTTTGTTAGAGAGATCAGTCATAACATAGATTTTTATTATAAGTCTGATCTAAATGTGGAAACTCCTAAAACTTATCCAGAATAAAACATGTTTAACAGGTTTTTTCTAATATTTTCATATAATAATGAAGGAGATGGAGGGATAGAGAGTCTTAGTATCGTAGGCTATCTATTTGAGGGATTGAATACCAAGAATGTGAGTAATGAAGAGGAGGGTGTTTGGGGAGTACGGGAAGTGTATGGAAAGGCTGATGAAGGCTAGTCCTAGAGAGGAAGTGATGGGAAGGGGCGTGTGAGGGAGGGCCTGTGCCCTGGGATATGATTAGCCTGTTTTAAGGGATCCTACAATTTAAGTTGGGTTTCGAACCAACAAATCCGTGGTAGAAGTACATGGACAAATTTCTATTGGTACCGGCTTAGGATGGAACCCCAGAGTTTCTGTACGGAAGCCTAGCGCTCAATTGCCTGAGCCACTGAGGCTCCTTTATGTGTAGGGATAATGTCATTAAAAACTTGTTCTAATACATCGAAATTAGGGACTGGTGGTGTATAAGAGGGGTCGAGTAAAGGCTGTAAAAATAAAGGTTCTCGGTGCATAATAGGATTAATGTTTGGACAAATATAAGGGATGGAGGAATAGAGAGAGGAGGGGCGGAAGGAGCAAGAAGGGATGACCAGAAGAGATTGTTGGAAGGGATTACAAAGGTTGGCGTTTGTAAAGCTTTAAAGGACGTGAGAGGCAGTGGACAGAGAATGAATCAGCGCTGGGTCTGACATGTGTGAGGAGACAGAGATCTTTCTCTAAAACACAGATATCAGAAATAGGAGATTTTTATGAGGGGACGAGTATAGAGAGTGCAATAGGGTTAAGATTGTAATAAATAGCAATAATTCGGAGGGACGAAGATCAGGAAAGAGGGAGTGACAGAGTTAGGAATGGAGTTAAATTGCAGGATGGAGAAGCTGGCGAAGCAGGAAGAAATTTAAGAAGCCGATGATCGGAGGATGTGCGGCGGAAATAAAGTATGATCACTAGTGTATAGAAGGGATCAAGGTGAGCCTGCGATTAACCAGGGCTGGGTTAAGGATTGTAATTGAGGTAGTGAATAAGCGGGGGGAAGATGGAAATGGCTGGTTCAGGGTTTGCCTAAGAAAAGCAAGGGAAAGTGAAATCGTGTGGGGAAAAGTTAGAGAAAAGTAGTGAAAAGAGAGGAGATGGTTTGGCGATTGGATGAAGGTTACACAAGGTTATTAGTGTTATTTTAACCTGACTTCACTAACGACTCACGAAACGTTTTTTAAATTCCTTCACTTTTTCCTTATATTTCAACAATTTATTCTCACTAATTAGAGATGCTTTAACGAAGAAGGCTTAGATAGCTTGCCTCGAGCTGATTTGTCGCCGGGCCGACAAAGGTGAGTGGGGTGAAAGATAAAACGCGTAAGGGTGGACCTCGAGACATGTTGTACTAGGACCAAGGCAAGAAGACAAGGCGTCATGCATACTTATACGTTACCAAGTTGTGTTATAGGTTGGAAAGGCATACGTGTTGTTTTCCTGCAGTTTGCTCGGGAGCTTCGCTGTTTACATGTGGGTACGAAAATGTATCTACATATATCCACGAGCATCTATAAATATATAATGCGCAACCCCTAACAACGCGGGGTGCGAAAGTGGAATGGGTGAGCAGCCTTATGAATTTTAATGGAAGTGTATCGTCACGTGATAGGAGCAAGAGCTGTCGCCTGTCTAACCGTCTCAAACCCCTGCCTATATGAACTGTCAAACAACCCTTATAAAGTCCTGCTACGCGTGTCGAAAACTTACATATGTTAGAAAATTACTTTCCGACTGATAAGAAATTGACAATTCGCTGCTCAAATCCAACATTCTTAATGAATGAATTCCATCTACCTACACTTCGACGAAAAATAACTAGACAATTCACTTACTGAAGTCAAGACTGGACTTTATTTCATAAATCTGACATTGTGAGTTATGAAGGAGTCTAATAAAGTAATCAAGGTCAGGCTACACGGAAGAATAACTTTATGGCACTTTTAGATGAGTTTTCCAGACATCGCGAAGTATTGATCTACAAAACTGCATGCATACTTGGCCTAATGAAGATTTATGATAATTTTTCATGTCTGCAAACTTAAATTTAATGCAGTTGAAATGAAAACCTATTTTATAATTTCATAATTTTTAAAATAAACCATAGATTCTAAGAAATAATCTATTCTTAAGACAAATTTAATCAGAGATTGTAAAAGATATTTCTATTCCTAGCTTTTGACGTTTTGATCATTGGCCCTAAATAGCTCAAAGAGTTGATTTAGTATAGTCTATAAAAATTACAGAACTTTTCTTATCTTGATGAAGGAAGCACGGAAAGGTTAAGAGGTGACTTGTCTGAAAAATTTGAAGGACCGAACTTGTAGGGGTCAAAGTGTGCTTAAAAGTTTAGAGAGCAGCAATAAAGTTAGGCAGCGATAAAAAAGAATAAAATCGATAGATTTTAAATTGAAGTAATTTTCTCGAACACAGTAAATTCTAGTTGAATAATTTGATCCCGAAATTAGATCAACATTATATGCAAAGCTTTTATACAGATTTCGGATTTTTCATTAAATCAATAAAAATGCGCATCAGAATGATGCGGTTCTCAGGATTGATTTCCTGCCATGAATTTTCATGAGTAGCAACTTTCGGGTGGCAATAAATTATTATACGCCACATGAAAAACCATGGTTGTCCACATGCATATTAAAATTTTTGAATTCTAATAAAAACTATATATTAATAACTATTATATAACAATTAATTATCAGAGTTGAATAATAGCTAAATGAATATTAGTTGAATCATCAACAAAAAATAATTTTCAACTAAGAATAGATGCATTTCCGTTAAAAGTACTTTTTACTCCCTAGGGAGTAAGAAGTAGAGCTTTAGCCCCGCCTCATAGACGTCGAAAAGGGTTGAAATCATGCATGCGTCATAAAAATAAATTCAATGCATTACAACAAAAATTACATGAAAGTACAACTCTCATGTATTATTCGGACGAATTTTGTACTTTCATATATATATATATATATATTTGTATTTTATTGTAGTTTCAATTTTCTCCAACGATAAATAATATTTAGAATATTACAATGAAATAATTTGAAATTGAGATGTGTGAATGATAGTTCTTGAAAAAAGCGTCTATGTTTAATCTTTGAAGAGGTGGTGCAGTATTGAAAAATAATGTTCTTTATTAAACACCAAAAAATGTAAGTTTTGAGCTTTTTATTTGAATGTATATTTCAACACTATGTTTAGAGCTTCTTTTATAAATATATATTTTTCAAAAAGTTCCGAACATAAGTTTAAGCATAGAAGCCTTTTCTGGAACATCGTATATTTATATTTATATTTTTTTGTGAATTTTGGTAAGAAATTAAAACTACAATAGAACATTATACAAAAAAGTACAGAATTCATCCAAACAATAGACGAAAGACAACCTCGTTCTCTGTACAGTTTTTCAATATTTCAACTTTTGTGGAATCTTGTTTTTCGTAGTAAAGACTTGTAATATTGTACAACAATTCATGTAGAATCAGGCGCGGATCCAGAGGGGGCCACGGCGGCTTGGGCGGCCCCCCCCAAAGCCAAGACTCGAATTTTTGAAATCAGATAATTGAAGCTTAATATCCCAGCAAAAAGAAACTAATTCGGGAGGATTGCGACGAATGAGCATATTTAAATTCGCCCGAATTCTGCTTTCTGATACGTTGAAACGAACTGACCCAGCACGAATTGAATGCTTGTCAATTTGCGATCCCAAACGTATAAGTCCAGAGGACAACACTGAGCTATAGGAATCATTAATATACATATTTACAACAGATCCTATAGGCCCCTGCGCGTTAGTTATACCTCAAGAATTCGATTGAATAGGCCAGTTTTTAACTGTATTCCCGCTGGATAATTCTGGCGAATTGGAGCTTGACTTAAAATCTATCGGAATAAAATGAATTTTCCGACACAGAAACGTAACACTAAAACGTAAAGTCTAAAACTACAAAAGGTATGGTTTTTCTTGGACTTTGGGTACGAAACGTCACCTGCTGTCAATTGTTTTTACAGTTTTACGGCAAAAACAATAGGCGATAGTTTCGTACCCCAACTCTGAGCGAGATGGAACCCCATCTTAAAATTAGGTGCAACAAAATTATTCCACAGTTTTTCCTGTGTTAATTAAAATACTTCAATGTCAGAATTATTAAACTATATATTATTTTAATTGTTTCTTTGAAGAAAAATTTTTGAGCTACCAAGCACGAAATACGTATTATCATTCAAGAAGCATAATTATATTCTGAAATATCATAATTCAGGGTAACCGCTGGTCCGGGAAACCAGGAGATGATCGGATTTTTTTGGGAGCGGGAAATTACAGTTAATTTATTTTTTGACCGGTATTTTTACAAGTTTAAAAAAAAATCTATTCAATCACATAAATTATCACAAAATTCATGTCACAAGATATTTATATGTTACGGCTAAAGTCCAAAATTTGGCTAATACTAGGTTTAGCCGGCTAAGACTAGTTCTATCCACCGGTTTTGGATAAAGTTGATTTTAAACATAAAATAGTAGTAATTTCGGGCTTTATCCGGATAAACTTAGCATTAGCCAAACGTCTCGGGATAAAGCTGGAGTTAAGATGAAAATGAAATTTTACATATAAAATTATATGTATTCTCGTCACGTACAATTTTAGGATTCATAGATTTACAGATTTTACAGATTTTGACGTTAAAAATTGAACTGTTTCAATTCGAAAGCCTTAGTAGTTAATCAAATGTAAACTTCCGATTGAAGCTTTGTAAACTATCTGTTGTTTCAGTCTAAAATACATCATTTTTAATGAGTTCAATTTGAAAAATTTTAATTAAGTAAAATTTAAGTAATTCAAGTTAAATTTGATTCATCTCGATGAAAAAGTTTTTTCTAATTAAAACAGATGTTTCAAGTATTACGAATAAGCATAACTTCCTTACTCATCAATAAAGTCTATTAATATTATAGGTCAATCGTTTTGACTCGAATTAACACATCTTTTCTATTCTCGCATCAACTTCAAATTATGAGGATGAAAAAAATTTTCCTATAAAAATCGATTTTAAATATAATATAAATGACAATAACTTCCTTACCCTTAAATAAAATGAATCAATATTATAGGTCAATCAATTCATCTTGAACCAAGGAATGTTCTATATTCTTATATCAACTTTGAATTATGTTGAAGAATAAAGTTTCACTATAAAAACCCGTCTTTTCCTATATTATGAATTACCATAGCTTTCTCACTTTCCAGTGGAATGTATCAATATTATAGATCCATTGATTCGTCTTGAATCAACGAGTTATTTCTATTCTGGCATCAACATTAAATTATGGGAATGAAAAAGTCCTCAATATAAAAATAGATTTTTAATTTAATATAAATGAACATAACTGCTTTACTCTTTGAAAAAATTTATTAATATTATAGGTCAATCGATTCGTCTCAAACCAAGGAATCTTTCATGATCGTGCTTCAACTTTGAATTATGTTGATGAAAAAAGTTTTACTATAAAAAACCGATTATCAAAATATTATTGATTGCAAAAAAATGCAATGAATATTTTTGGAAATCCTTTTGTCAGTTTCAAGATATTAGTGGTGAAAATAAGCCCTCCAAGTTTCATCAATTTATCTTCAACCGCTTTCAAGTTTTCGTGTTCACAAGAAAGCGTAAAATTCAGACACACACACACACACATTCTCACACACATCCACACACATCCTGATAATTGCTTAGAACATTGTATTAGACATTTTTAAGTAGAGATAGGTTCAATTACATGAACTTAAAAATTGTTTAAAATGTTGCCATTACAAATCTTCCTCACTGTAAAAACTAGGATTCGATTTAGAACGTAATTCGGTATCAAAACAGTTCACGCAACAAAACAATCCCACTTCAGTTTGATCCGCCGATCTAATAAAATAACATCAATATGTGGATTGAAATTGGCTCGAAATGAGGATCATCTGTCAATAACTTGATCTGATAAAACAAATTCTAATCTGTCAAGTTTGGAAACCAACGTAGCCCATAGGTCTGAAGTTCGCGACGTCTGAGTGTGACGGTTCAACTCTAATTTTTACGAATTTTTAATTTAATCTATTTTTTGTTTTTTGTACAAGTGAAGTTTGGAACAATTGAAACAATGCACCCTCTGAATCAATTTAGTTCGCTATCTCGGATCATTTATTAATCTGAAGTTAGCAAACTAAACAAGACAGAAACTGGTACTAAAATAAGACTATTTGTGAGATCATATTAGAGCGCCCAAAAAAGGATCCCAGATAAAAATGAATGCCTAGTTTTTACTGTGCTCTGCAAGAAAGCAAAAATTGTAAATATTGTACTCTTCTGGAACGCCTTTATGAGTTTTTGAAACAAAGTAGACAACAAATTATTAATAAAAAGTTATGCAAATTTCAAAATTGTAGAAATTCGTACATTACTGTTATTTTTTTACCATTCTAATATAATGAGCTATCAGTATTTAATTGTATTTTTTCTTGAATGTTCTATATTATTGTACAAATGTGAACAAAAAATTACACTTGAAGAAATGTCGTAGTTCTTATAACAATTTTTTCCTTCAGGGTGGACTCTCCCTTGCAGTATATATGACTTAAAGAATTTCATTGTAATTACAATGCATGATTTTATTTAGTTTTCTAGTAAGTAGATAACGAACCTGCGTAAATAATGTAAGAAATTATTTACGAATGCTTGCGTAGATTTCTTGATCCATTAGCGAAAGTGTGGACTTTTTCTCTTGGAAATTTGTAACGTGAATCTGAAAATCAGCACCTGCGCGTCAGTATGAATGCAACGAGTGTGCGTGCGAGTGCATGCGCACGTACTTAGCACCCTTGGTGCAAGACCACTTGTAAACTGAATCCTTCAGACATACCAGTACCACGTTGCGGAATTATTATCACCCGCTCTACACGTTCCACAACGAGTTTTTTATGTACGCCATATCACCAGGGGAAAAAAGGCAATAATTTTCCCTGACACGTAGTCGCCTTGAATGTTTAGGAATTTTTACTTCCTGAACATTTTCATAAATGTTCACGAAGATCTTTCCTGAAAAAATCATAGTCACCAGACCTTTTATATATTGTTCTTTAAAATCTGATATGTTGCGTGATGCGTAATTATAACTTTTAGTGGCTGTTTTCAGTTTGTTTTTTAAATTACCTAGAATTTTTCTAAATCGCAATTTCCAAATGAGAAAATTTAATTCTAAACATTTTTTTTTTGAGAGAAAAAATTTTCTGAACCTAATGAAACATTAAATAAATCATCAAAACCTCCCACTCCCAAACTTTAACTCTCCTAATCCACCTAAATTTCCCTGTTTTCCCTCCCCTTACTTCACCTTCAACACGATTTCACCAACTAACACTGTCTTTTCATAGCGTATACCCCCTTCCCCTTCTTCCTTTCCACATCCACAATTATCGTCCCCTCCTAATCCTTATTTCGGATAATTTCTCCTAGTTTTCTTTCCTTACACACTTCTCCTGCTTCCCCTCTCTAATTTCCCCTAATTCCCCTCTCCTCACTTCCCTTTATTTCCTGGCCTCTTTTTCCCAATTTTCCTTAATTTACACTTCTTCACATACTCCCAGTCCCCTCATTTTCCCCACTTCCCCTACCCTCAATTCCCTTCCCTTTAATTCATTTCGCCTCACTTCCCTTACCTTTTCCCCCTTGATTTCCTTGTCACACACTTTTCCTCCTCTCATTTCCCATCACTTTTCCTATGTTTTCTCTCCTCATTTTCTGTCCTGCCCCCATTTCTCTTGCACTCATTTCCCCTCTTTGGAACAAAGTACGACTAACGGACGGATTGACCATCAGCAGCAATATTCTGATGTATTGTAATATTTTAGGTACTAGAAAGAAGTAAATTGCTTGGTTGATTAATGATCGAATTTTTGAAAGTTAATATTGAAAATATGGGTACTTGACAACTAGAATTTGATCACGGGATATTTTTTTAATAAACCAGTGTGGTCGGAAATCACTTTACAATAAATGTGGAAAACATTTCCTAACAGAATAGGTCGTTCAATTCTTTTTCAGGCTTGTTTTAATATCCCCTATATATTGAAACGAAAAATCGACATTTCCTTACAACAGAAATCACGGGAGATTTCGCGAATATACTATTGGGGTGGGAAATCACTTTACGATCTCCCTTCATTCTACGTTCTAGGAAATATGGATTTCGTTTCTAAAATTTTAAAGGGATCTTAAACCACTTCTTAAAATAAATTTAACGACGTTCCCTGCTAGAATATGTTTTCCACGTTTACAGCAAACTGATTTCTGATTCCAATAGTATAATCGGAAAATCTCCCCTGATTTTGAATGTCGGGGATTGTCGATTTCTTCACTTATAAGTTTAAGAGATGTTAAAACAACCTCTAAAATAAATCCAAAGACTTTTCCTGCTAAAAAATTCTTTTCTTGTTTATTTTCAACAGAGTAAAGTGTGGAGATATTTTGCAAACGAAAAATTGAAAAAAATTTAAAACTCGCATTATCCGACGTCGAATAACTTTTATTCAGAGGCGCATTTACAACCACATTCACAACTTTACACGTAGTTGTCACGCCGCTTATAAACTTTCTGGTATTTAATTCTAAATTTGAGAATTATTTCTATTTCCAAATTTAATTTACCATGTTTCAAAATCTAAAATGCCATTTTGAAGAACATCTGCTCAAGGTTTATCTGTTTATGAAGCCCGATCCTCGTACACAAACAGTTAGTGCACAAGCCTAGTTAGTGTTATAAGTCTTGGGCATGGTTACTAAAACACGTTTTCTCCTGAGCCCCCTATTGCGGTGCTTCCCTGAACGGGACAAATATCTAATCTCTAGGCGAAAATGTGCAAACCAGGCAAACGAATGGCAGAGATTGACCGTAAGTGGACGTAAACTATATTTTCCCACTTCAAATTATTTTTGTCCGATAGGAATTGTCATCCATTCCAAATGTATTTTGTAAGTGCATTTTGCACCTCCGATTTCATTCAAGATCTCCGAAGAAGTTTAGCTGTCTATTCAGCCTCACTGTATACTCTTTAAGGAATGTTGAAACAACCATTTGACTCTCAAAGTTTCATAAAAAAGTCTCCTGTGATTTCCAGTTTTAGGAACAATCAATTTTTTCTTGCTTGGATTTTTAACGGAGGTTGACACAACTCTTAAAATAAATTTGAACCCATTTAATGATAGGGGATGCTTCCGGAATTTATTTGAATTTGACTTTTGATCTTTATACATTGAAAAAAATATCATGTGATTTTGGTTGTTAGAAAATATTGATTTGCTCGCTTGAATCTTTAGAAGATGTTGAAACAATCTTTAAAATAAATGCAAAGCGTCTTCATGGTAGAGAATGTTCCTCGAACTTATTTTAAAAATAATTTAGACATAAATAGTTCAATCAAAATATTTATTATGATTTGAGTTTCTAGGAAATATCGATTTTCTTGAGTGAATCTTTAAAGTATGTTAAATAAAACAATGCTTGAAAGAAAATGTGAACACTTTGAATGACAGGGAATGTTTTCTTCGCTTTTTTAAAAGTAATTTTAGATTCCAGTAGATTTATAAGAAATCTCCTGTTATTTCGGTTGTTAGAAAGTATCGGTTTGCTCGCTTGAATCTTTAGAGGATGGTAAAACAACCTTTGAAATAAATTCAAAGCCTCTTCATGGTCGAGCATGTTCCTTGAACTTATTTCAAAAAGAATTTAGATACCAATCGTTCAATAAGAATATCTCCTATGACTTAAGGTGTTAGGAAATATCGATTTCCTTGAATGAATCTTCAAAGTATGTTGAAACAGCCCTTGAAAAAAATCTGAACAGTAGTTTTATAAAGCATATTATATGATTTCGTTTATTGATGAATATCTATTTCTATGCTTGATTTTTTAAGATATTTCAAAATAAGCCTTACAATAAATTCAAACACTTTTAATGGTGTGAAATGCTTCCTGCACTTTTCTTAAAGTGACTTTAGATCCCAGCAGTTTCATAAAAAATTTCCTGTGATTTCGGTTGTTAGTAAATAGCGATTTCCTTGCTTGAATCTTTAAGGGATGTTGAAGTCATTTTCTAAATAAATTTTAACCCTTTCAATGATAGGGAATACTTCCTGCACTTATAGGAAAGTTGTTTTTGGCCCTTATAGTTTAATGGAGAAAATCTACTCTGTTCCCGGTTGTTGGGATATATTAATCTCCTTGACAGAATCTTTAAGGCATGTTAAAACAACCCTTGAAATAAATTCCAACCTTCTTTGTGGTAGGAGTTACTTTCTGCACTCATTTCAAATTGATTTTTGACCCTGATAGTTTAAAAAAAAATCTCTTATTATTTCGGTTTTTAGGAAATATCAATTTCCTTGGCGGAATTTCTTAACGATGTTAAAACAACCCTTAAAATGAATTCAAACACTTGTAATGGCAGGGAATGCTTCCTGCCTTTATTTCAAAGTGATTCAGTCCCAACTGAATACATGAGAAATTTCCTGTGATTTTGTTTGTTAAAAAATATTGATTTTCTTGCTTGAATCCTTAAGGAATGTTAAAGCAATCCTTAAAATGATTTCAAATGCTTTTTATGGTAGGAGACGCTTTCTGCGCTTATTTTCAAGTGATGTTTTTACCATAATGATTTGATGAAAAAAATCTCTTGTGATTTCCGTTATGAGGAAATATCGATTTCCTTACTTTAATCTTTAAGTGATATCGAAACAACTTCCGAACATCCTGTATAGACAAAATCGTTTTATGGCTACAAAAATTTAGTTTCAGCAGACCTGATCTACAAAATCAGTTCTGATCTGACAAACAAATTTTCAGAAAGAGAACAGTTTAATAATAGACGAATTTTTCTGTTAAAATATGTGTAAAAATTGTAAGTTTAGCAATGGATTGAGAAAAAAGTGTCCACTTTTCTCATAATTTTCTTTCCTATCATTGATATGCCGCTCCGAAGTTATGAAACATATTATAATTAGACATTTTGACGGAAAGCTATTTTTAGTTTATTTGATAAGAGGTATATAAGAGCTGATGTAGAGAATCAGAAAAATCTTACTTGATTTTTTACTTTCGTAAAATTTGAATTAATTTACATCAGTTTTGAATTAATCTGGATAATAAATTATGAAAGTATGGCTTTAAAATGCGAGTTTCATATAACGCTCTAAGGTTAATATTATATTCAGCTCACGCCTGCAATAAAGCAAACCATGAAACACTAGTTTTACGAGTCGTGCTCATATGCACTACTTAACAACCAAGCATTTGCACTTCATGTGCACAATATAATGACCGCTGCTATTTCCCTAATGGAATACTTAAGATTAAAAGTGATATACTTTTAAATAAAGGTTATAGGAATGAATTATGATATCTTGCCATGATAAAGGATTTTAAAATTATAGTCGCACTCTATAATAGATTGATTAAATTCAAATTCACTAGGACGTTCGTGCCTTTATTAAAGAATAATTCAAAATTTAATCTGAAACACGTATTTTTTGGTTTGTAAAACAAATTTTCAAAAGTTTCGATGGAAATGTCGTGCCAAAATATCAGTCAAATTAGATTGTTCTTCTAGAGAATTGTTCAATTGTAATATTACATTTCTATTTTCTATGACTTCTAGAATGAATTAGTTTTGAATTAGGTTTCAGCTGAGAGAATAAAATGCTTCACGTGGATAAATTTGAAGGAATATTTGATATTTTGACAATATTTTTGAAGTGATTTTCAATTTTTCCAAATGCCCATTCGTCAGAGCGTTCTTTGCAATATGATTTTTCCTTTCACGATCGCGTTTTCCACCGAGACAGTATTTTCCGCTTCTGAGCTGATAGCAGGACGGAAATAACTTGAGTCTCCATAATATACTTGCCTACATGCGACCAGATACCGTGTGGGACAAATTTTCCACCCTAAAACATCTCATTGAGAAACTGTCGTAGCAAAATTTCCTGGATACAACCTGCATCAAGAAAGTTTATTCCTTTAAAATAATTTATATTAATTAACCTATTATTCTGATTTTAAAATGTCCACTGGCGTGGTTCTCATTTCTCCCAATTATCTTTTTTTTTTTGGCTCTCATCCCCTAGTTTCGCTCGACTGCCCGAAAAATTAATCTCCTTTAAAATTTAATAAAATTGGCCATCATTAACCGGTGCCCTAAAAACCATAAAGTTTCCCATTGATTTGATATGAGAAACTCGAAGCTTCTTCTTAATGTGTGCTTTTAACGCGAAAATATTTTACAAACGTAACTTATAATACATGATCATGTTCAGAACATTTCACGAAACAAGAAATGGTTTTCATTTCTATTATTATAATTTTAAGATGCTCTTATGGGGCCCCTAAGAATCACTCATAAGTGCCAATTGAGAGTTCCACGTAATAGTCAGGTTAATGTTCACATTAAAAAATATTTCTTGCAAGAATAATCATGAATGGATGAGTATCTAGTTTCCACTCATTTTCAATCTAATGTTTGATTGTTAAAGAAAATACATAGTTCATTTCGAAGAAAATTAAAAAAAAACGTATTTCTTTTAGAATTTTCTAACAAATTTGTATATACTTTTCTATCTTCTTGTTTATTATTATTCCCTTCAGTATTTCAAACTCGTTTTGATTGTTAGAACCATTAACATTTTTATGACAATTTCCTTGTCAAAAATTTGTTAATCACTGTGTTTTTTCACATAATGATTTTGTTCATCATTGTTAGGAGTAGAAATACTTGCTTAATTCATATTTTAATTGGACGTGTTTAAATGTATATTTGTTTCTCCCTTTGAATTATTTTAGTAATTTTTGTATGTTAAAAACTACGTGAAGTTTTGGAATAATCTATACATTGTTTATGAAAATATGTTAAGATTCACAAATTCTAAAGTTATGTGTATGATAAATCACTAAATTAATCATTTTTATTCTTTGAAATAGGAGAAGACATTCATTTTTAATAATTATCTTGCTACAGTTTTGTTAACTATCTGTCTTTCAGATTTGTATATTCATCTCTTTTGATATAAATTGATTCTTTTTTTGTTGAAAATTCAACTATTTGGTAGAAAATTATTCTTTTTTGGTCGAATTTTTGGTTGAAAATTAACCTTTCGTTGAAAATTCATCTGATTAATTAAATATTCATGTATTTAGATGAAAACTCACTTTGATGTTTGAGACATTATCTATTTTGTTGAAAATTCGTTTTCTTGGTTGAATTTTACTGTTTTTAATTTGAAATGAAAATATTCTTCTGTTGATAATTCAACTATTTAAATATAAATTCTCATATTTAGTAGAAAATTGATCTTTTTGATTGAAACTTCATATATTTTGTTGAAAATTCGTTTCTTTTCGTTAAATTCAACAGTTTTTAATTTAAAATTAACATATTTTCTGTTTTAAAATTGAACTACTTGGTGGCAAGTTGAACTACTGCGTTGAAACTTAATTTTTTGATTGAAAAATCACATTTTGGTTGAAAATTATTCTTTTCAAGTTGAAAATTCATTAAATGTCTCATTTACTTCTAATAGGTATATACCTTTTTTGCAGTTACTACAAGAATTCAAATTTAGTTACAAAATGTGTATCAAGAACTTATCTATTGATAATTTTTTATATTTTAAGAAAAGTTTTTTTTTAATGTGATATTGTTATCTTAATATTACGTGGAACTCCCAATTAGTACTTGCGTGTGATTCTTTGGGGTTCTATAATGGGGTCTCGAAATTGAATAATATAAGAAATTATTGTTGATTCTTACTCCCTGAATTATTCTGAATAGGAGCAGGTATTATAAGTTACGATAGTATCATATTTTCTGTTCTAAATGTCACATTAAGAAAAATGTGATTTTTTCTCATGTTAAATCAATGGGAAACTTCATGGTATTTGGGGCACCGCTCAAAATTGAAAATTATTTTTTTCAGCATTCGAACAAAACTAGAGGATGGGAACAAAAATATTCACAATTTTTTTGTACACAATATAAATGAGGGTGACCCTAATGACCTAATTGTGCCTAGCAATCTGATCAATCATTAAAATAATCTAAAACTATCAGCTTCAAATTTATTTAATTAGAGTATAATTTTCATGGTAGAAAATGTTGAAACTTGTGTTCTTCAACTAATAACAAAGAGAGCTATTTTTTGGGATTGATTAACATCCTCAGCTACTTTTGTTGATGTATGACCGTGATTTTTCATATTTTTACTCATTCCAGTATACGTATATGCTTATGTAGCCTACGTATGACATACATAATTTCTACATCCTGCACGTGCATACGAAAGTGTCCACATGAATTTATACATACATGAGAACCCGCAACATATGGCTAAGCGAGCATGCATACCGGGTCCGTCTTGAGCTGACAAGTCTGCCGAGAGTACTCGTGGGATACTGAACTTATCCTTTACTCCTGTAGGAAACCTGTGAAAGTGAAATTTAAGTGATACCGAGACTTGCACCTTTCAAAGAGGATCTCACATGGGACAGTGATTTTCGATTCACCTAAACTTTCTATTTCGATTATCATTTTTTTAAACCCACTGATTTTACGTACCTTTTTACTGGGATGCCTGATTTTATCTGGGGCATCATGAAAAGGGGTTTAGCTTCCACCTTTCCAAGGTCCCTAATTCAAAATGCGCAACTCTATAGCATTTGTGATTTTCATGGATACGCCTGGACAAGGAATCAGGTCTGAGTCGGGGGAGGGATCTTCCCCACGTCGAACCCTTTTTACAGGCGACCCAAAAAAATCAAGCTTCCTAGTGTTTGGCATTTTTAATCGGAGGACCTTTAAAAGGTCGGAAGAGTTCATTGAAGTTCTGTAATCACCGGACCCCTGTTCCAGCACATGATAAACTAGGGATTCAATTTTGATTCGGGTCATTTTCTGACAAACTTATTTTGAATTTATTCAGCTGCGTGCACTAGGGTGGCTCAAAAATGCATGGCAAAATTTTTTTTCATGCCAGTGGGCAACGGCCACCCCCCCCCCCCCATTTTGTTCCAGATGGAAAAAATGAAAATCCCTAATTTTTGTTTTTTCGGTCTTTTGCTTTTAACTGCTGCCGGTTTTGAATTGAAGTTTTCCATGTAAAATGCATGGGGAAAACCCACTTTTTTCATTTTTTGAAATAATTCTTCAGGGTTTGAAAAAATGTGACGGAAAAGTATAAAGGCTTGTAGAGAATTATCCAACGAAGAATTTCATGCATCAGACATATGGGTTCGACACCCCCACAAGTCCCTGAAAACTACCCTTAACACCAAAAATAACAATTCTTCATAAAAACGACCTTTTGGGCACTGTATTCTCGTCTTTTATTGCCTCAAATTATTTATATTGGTCAAGAGTAATATTTATCAACATTGCTTCACTAATTGTACTGAAATATGTATTAACAATAATTTATTAATTTTCAATTGTGTAAACAATTGAAATTTGTCTTGATAATTTGTTTTCCAAATTTATTTTCTCGATGAAAATCATTATTGTTGGTCTAGTGGAACATTTAATAACATTGATTAATTAATTTTTAAATAATTACGCAAATTCCATTTGTCTAAAAAATGTTTTTTTCCGAAAATTCGTTGAACTGGAAGTTTATTATCGTTATTTATTTCTCACAGAATTGGAAAATATTTTTTAATAAATTTGTGTTATCAAAGATAATAAACTGCCAGATCAACGAATTTTTAGACAAAAAATTCTTATTCCTTGAAAAAAAAAGTTTAGGAAAAATTAATTAAACGAATGGAATTTGTTTGAAACTTTGCAAATTAATTTAAAAATGTTGCTAAACATTCCACTGAAAAAATAATAATAAACTTCAATAAAAAAATTTCAAAAGGAAATTATTTGAACAAATTCCATTTTTTTAAATAATTGAAAATTGATAAATTATTCTCAATAAATATTCCTAGAGACCAATAGTAATATTTTTTAGGAAAAAAACGAATTTTGGAAAATAATTTTTTTAAAGTTTTTATGAAGAATCGATATTTGTGGTTTTAAGGGTAGTTTCCAGGGACTCATAGGGGTGTGTTAGGGGTGTACTTTCCTGTGACATTTTTCAAACACTAAAAAATTATTTCAAAACCTGAACAAAGCGATTTTTCCCCATGCATTTTACATGGGAAACTTCAAGTCAAAACCGGCAGCAGTTAAAATCGAAAAAACGAAAAAAGAAACATGAGTGATTCTCTTGTTTTGGATTTGGAACGAAATAGGGAGGATCGTTGCCCACTAAGACAAAAAAAGTGTTTTTGAGCCGCCCTAGTGTTCACTCTCTTGATTAATTTAAAAACTATAAAACGATTAAATTACGCCGTTTTTTTGTTCAAAATAGAACTTCAATTTTTTCTGTGAGGCGTCTCCAAAAAAATAATTCGTCATGTTGTCGAGAATTTCAATCCAGGATAATTAGAAAGGTGGGAGAAAAGAAAAGAGGGCCACATCCCGAACGCCCAGGTAAGACAAAAAATCGGGGACTATTTCAAATTAATAAAAAAATTATGGAATAGAATGATATAAAATAATATAAAGAATGAACTTAAATTAATCGCGAACGATCCTGATTGGAGTGTAGGGGGGGGGGGGGGGGAGTTCGACACAGATGCATGAAATCCCCGACCCCTTTCCAATTTTTGTTAAGAGAAGAAAGATACTGTCTTTTTTCCGTTAAAATAAATTTTCTCATTGGAAACTTGTTTTGGCCAAATTCATACTTAGCCCGAAAAAAATACATAAAATATATGAGTTGAAAAAATATCGATGTGGTTCGACCTTTTTTCAGTTTCACCAGATTGCTCACTTTTACTCTGCATCTTCACGTATAAATCTCCAATTTTTATCATTTTTTCTTCCAATTATGAATTTTTCAAGTCCAGAAAAAAATGCAAGGTACGATGTAGATGGCTTTAAATAAAATACACAACACAATTCGCCAAGAATCTTTTTTTGGGACAGGTAAGAGCAAAAATAAAACATTTTACTTCTCGCACTTTTTTCGTAGGACGATCTGTTCGTAATTCGAAAAGTTAAAAACGAATGATTTTTTTAACAAAATTGATAAAAAATCATCCAGACCAACAATCATGAGTAGCATTCTTTATACCTCATAAACTTTCTTGCTTCATTGTTTATAATAATCATTATAAATAAAAACCCTTAATTACCAGAATTGATTTTTTTTATTTTCTATGGTAATCTTTGACACAAGATAAAACTTCCTTATTTCGTGACATTTTCTCGTACAAAAAACCATTATCTATTCACAGACTGTTAAAAAATATATTTTAAATGAATACACGCTTCCCTGAATAAGTTTATTTTTCCATGGGCAAAATTCTGTTGAAAAGAAGCGCCTGAATGTGCAGAAATAATTTATATCCCGTGAATCCATTATACTTAAAAAAATATATATTTCACTTAACTTTGTGCAAGCAATCAGAAGGCAACTTTTTGAAAACGGAAACAGGCTAGGTCTCACTAACAATTTCTCAATATGGCACGTTTTGAATTTTTGAATCTTTTGTTAATCACTATATAAAGTCCTGGATAAGTTAATATATTTTTGCTAAGCAATTAGTTGTTTTTCACTATTAAAATAGAAAATATCTTGAATAGCTAATTTTGTATTAATGTTGAGTGGCCCACTTCCGGCAAAAAAAGAATCTGTCAAATTTCTTTAGAGATCAATTGAGTTTTAATAATTTTGAATTAAAGTGACAATGAAGTATCTCTTACGTAAGAGAAAAATCTATCGAATTCAAATAAACTTCTGGGACTAAATTCATACTTATTCAAGGTGATGCTCAATCAAGAAAAATCATGTTAGTAAATTTTTCTAAATGATATTTGCAATTTTCTATGGAAAAATAATAAAATGTGCAATCGATAAAAATTTTAAAAATCGAAAACAGAACTCTGTTGAAAAGCAGCACATGAAGACCCTGAATGTGTATAATTTCAATTTCATTTATCCATTGTCATTTTATGATTGGTAGAAATTCTTATGTTGCTTAACTTCATTCAAATAGTCAGCCGGCAATGATTTTGAAGACACGCTACATCATGTTTACAGTTGCACAATATGACTTCTCATTGTTGTTCCAATATGAAAACATATACACTTCAAAAATTATTTATGTCTCATAAGTAAATAAATAGAAGCATTTCACTTTGGATAAATCCAGTCAGGAAAGTCTGACCAAGTGACATTTTTCCATAATTAATTGATGTTGTTTCTTCCAATTTAAATTTTCAGTAAGTAGTCAACAAGGTATAATAGGATACATTATGCACTATCAGATCCTGTAGTTACGATTGATAATTGCAATTACTTTCAATGAAAAATATTCCAAACTTTTAATTTTTAATTTACAATTTGAAAATTCAAAATTGTTTATTTCTAAATGCTTAAGCATAGCTTGTATGTGTCTAGTTAATTTAATTACACTTTCAAGAACTATAATATTATTATTGATTGTGATATTTAAAAGATAAAAGATTACTTTAGACAAAGAAATTGGACATTAATAACAATTCTGTATTCAAAAATTTAAATTTTTAGCCAGCTATTGTTCTTGTCGCTTCGCTCACTAAAATTTTAAAAAGAACCCGGTTTTAATGAATGACGGCTTGACCTCGTCCAATTTTTGAAAATAAATTATTATCAAATATAGTTATTTATTTGACCATGTCGGCGCATACCAACACTTTTGTATGAATACCCTGACTTTTTCTGTACGAATAACGGGAACTGAAAAAATATTCGTACAGGAATTTCGGTATACATGTATGGATACAAAAATGTTTGATATGGGTACAAACACCCATACCACATGCTTATATTTTTTTATTTGGAAAATTATTTTCTGAATGTTTTAGCCACGTTAAAGTGGGTAATCTCAACATGAGGAGGGTCACCGAAATGTCGCAAAGCGTCACTAGATAAATATTAAAAAACTGGAACGATTAGCGATGCATAACTAATAAAAAAATCAGTATGGGCTGCATAGAGTGTTCAACCATCTCCTGAATTGTGCAATAAATAATCTTTCAATTAGGGAGACAAGTTATGGAGTTTTCATGAAAAAGAACATGATTCATAGTTGGAAGGCGAGAAGCCCGTTAGAAAACGGGGTCGTCGATAATCCGCGTTCTTTTCGAGCCTCCGCCGTTGTAGAGCACCGAAATCCCAGCAAATTGAATATAATTTGATTTATCCTGTGAGCATAATGAATACCCAAGCCTCCTTTTCCAGGAGCACCATACCAAAGCTCTATTCTTGATCTTTTCATTCCTCCGAGCTCTCCTTTCTGCTTTAGCTCTGTGCCTTTCCCTCCTCACGTCAGTTCATTTATTTTTTTTACTCTTTTCCTATACTTACCTCTCGAAACCAACCTTTTTCGGCGACTTCCAATTCGCTGTTTACGAATTTCTCAGCTACCTGGGCCATTAACCCAAATAGTTTTGAAGTCTAGAGCTGCGTTTCAAATCCTTTTTGACTCTTCGAGCTCCCCATGAAAAATCCGACAAAAGTGTGTACAACCCTTTGATGATTAGGGGTCGTTCAAAAACAACGTCATTTTATTTTAAACACTATTTCCATCCCTTGCACATCATCGACACCGATCATGACACAAAGCTGAAACGCCCTTGGTGGTCCAAATTTATACCTGAAAAAATTCGATTTCCGATTTGTGGTGATCGATCCCTTTCAATTTTTTCGTTTCCTGGAAAAACAAAATCAGTATTTTTTTCTTCAGCGATAATCCGTACCCCTGGTCTTTTAAAATGAACATAAGATTTTAAATAGGTAAAGCTCGGCTTTCGAAAGAATTGAAAAAAGAAATACTTGTTATAAACTTTTTGTGAATCAAAATATGGTCATCTCTTAAGAAATTTTCAAGGAATAATTTTCACCCAATAAGTTTTAATTTTTGACGCCCGTGATACCTTTTTTAGTGCCCGCAAATTGCCAGAAAAAATGCAAAATAGCAGTTTCCTATCAAATTCCTGCTAAAGCCGGTATTTTTTTTTCAACATGAATTTTTAAATTGATAACTGACGAGTTTCCAAGTAGGTCTTAATATGTAGGAATTATTTAAGCAATTATTATTTATCGAAACAATTCTTGATCTCCTTGAAATCGCAAAAAAGTTATCATTTTCTGGAAATAATCAAACACTTAACGAATGTTGAGAGTCATATATATCTTTTAAGGAAGTATGGTAATTATTAAAACAATTTCAATTTCCCGTGTGGAAAAATTTCGTGGCAGTCTTAAGTAGAGAGATCGGCTGGCTAGTTCGAATCTAGACCGTCTACTTAAGACGGGCTGACGAGGTGTTGGCCTTCGCCCTCTCAGACGGACTTGATTGAAAAATTTTCAATGTGTCGTCGAAACGGTCTGACTTGGCCCC
>CAKNXH010000172.1:6218-55528 GCA_932178445.1 Andricus quercusramuli | reverse complement strand
TTGAAAAATTTTCAATGTGTCGTCGAAACGGTCTGACTTGGCCCCTCTCAGACGGACTCGATTGAAAATGTCTACTTCGTGGCTGTCTTAAGCAGAGAGATCGGCTGGGTAAACCGAATCTAGACCGTCTAGTTAAGACGGTCTGACAGGGTGTTGGTCTTGGCCCTCTCAGACGGTCTCAATTGAAAATATCTAAGTGCTATCGTGACGGTCTGGTGTCATCCTCAGCAGACGGACATGATTAGGAAAACTTTAAAGTATTTCAAAGTGTGCAGGATCGTTTTCTGTTGACGTCATTGACACTTATCTGTCGCGAGTACAACTTTTTTCCTGTATTTTTTTTAAGAAAAAATTATAAGTTCGATCTTTATGCACAATTGTGAATGTTCAAAAAAAATTACATTTTATGTCAATCTTAACGTTGTAAAATGGTCTGAAACACCTAAAAACCAAACCTTACACAGAAGTTTAAAAAGATTTGCTATTAAAAAACTGTCAAAGTTCACGATCAAATTTCTAAGTTCCGTCATTAAAAATTTTAAATGTTCATAAAAAATCACATTTCCTGTCATTGTAGAAAGTTGTAAAATATTCTAAAATACGAAAAAACGAAATATTACACGAAAAAAAATTGTAATCGATATAAATTATTTATTTAAAAATTATATTATTTATATTCCTGTCAACAGTTCGTATATTTTACATTTGCATGACGTTACATAATAATAAATATTCAATTAGGAAAAGAGAGTTTAAAATTTGGTGTTTTAACTTTTTTGAGCTGTAGCTTATGAGGATGGCTTTTTTATCGAGTTTCGACTCGCAAGTTTAGCGCAATGGTTAAGACTCCCGACTGCTACGCGATAGATTCAGGTATATAGATGTAGGTTCGATACCCCGTAGTGTTAGAAATTTTATTTGTATTATTATTTGGAAATGTAATATATGTATTCACTCTACACCGGGACCATTAATATTCAAAGTCAAAATACTCTCAATCTCATTAAGTAGAGAGATCGGCTGGCTAGACCGAATCTAGACCGTCTAGTTAAGACGGTCTGACAGGGTGTTGGTCTTGGCCCTCTCAGACGGTCTCGATTGAAAATATCTACCTTATGAAGATGGCTTTTCCATCGTGTTTCAACTCTTAGGTTTAGCGCAATGGTTAAGACTCCCGACTGCTAGGCGATAGATTCAGGTATAGATGTAGGTTCGATTCCCCGTAACGTTAGAAATTTTATTTGTAAGATAATATTTAAAAATGTAATATATGTTTTCACTATACAGCAAGACCATTAATATTCAAAGTCAAAATACTCGCAATCAATTAATATTGATTTTTTATTATTCTTCAAATTAACTCCTGTGAAGGCGGCCAGAGTCTGGACGAGCTGATCAGCGGCTGGTTAGCACCGTCTAATCTAGTCCATATCATGGTTAAGGCGTTACACTTCTGGCCAGCGGCGCTATTAGACCGTCTGTCCAGCGTCTGAACAGACACAAGGCGGTCTGGCCAGCGCCCGGCCAGCGCCCTGAAATTGTTCCACACGGGTTGCTTAAATAATTTTTTTTTATTTATTTGAAGTTTTCATTCATTTAAACATTTTTCATATATTTGAACCATTTTTCCCCTATAAATCGTAAAAATGTATTCTTTTCTTCAATAAATGACACAATTGACGAATGTCAAGTTTCTTATTTTTTTATTTAAGATATTTAGCCATTATTTGAAATATAGGGGGTACGTTCTGAGATAATAATTGTTTAAATAATTGCGAAAAATCTTGAACAGAAAAATATCACTCTTAACATTTGTTGATTGGGTCATTATATGCGGACAAGAATAACTTTTCATGATTTACAGGAAAGGAAATTGTTTAAACAAATGAAATGTGTTTTTAAAAATGGGTAAATATCCTTAAGAAAAAAAATATTACTCGCAACATGCATTAATTTTGTCTTCAATTCCATTATATAATAACTCTTCACGCTTCACGGGGAAATAAATTTGTTTAAACAAAATAAAATGGTTTAGATGATGACCAAATTTTTTTAAACAAAAATATACCGTATTTAACATGAATTTGATAGAAAACTGCTATTTTGCATTTTTTTGTGTTTTTTTCTTCGGGTACGATAAAATGGGATTAGTGGATCAAAATTGAAAGTTATTGCGTGGAAATTATTTTTTGAAAATTACTTAAGAGGTGACTATACTTTAATTATTCACAAAAAGTTCATAACAATTCCTTCTTCCTCCCATTATTTCGAAAACCGGGATTTTTCCATTTAAACTCCTATGTTATTTTCAAGACTTAGAAATCGAAAGTCGAATTTTTGGACCAATCTAACGAAAACCCGACTCCCTTTTGAGAGAAAAATTTTCTCCTCGACCTTCAACAAAGCACTTGCACTTTCAACAAAAAAATAGAAATTCTCAAATGGAAAATTGAATGGAATTTTCAAATAAAAACGACCACTTTTCAATCAATAAAGATGAATTCTCAGTGATAAATTTAATAGTAGAATTTCAAACTACAAACGATCAATTTTGGAAGAAAATATATGAATTCTAAATGAAAAATTTCATCGTAGAATTCTTAACTAAAAACCACAAATTTTTCACCAAAAATGAAATACTTAAATTTCCAAGTGAAAAAAAAAACTTCGACAAAATAGGCAAATCTTTAGCGAATAAAAGCAATATTTAATTAAGTAATTTAACTTTCAGCCATGTAGTTGAATTGTCAACCAAAATAGGGGGAATTCCCATTGTAAAACTAAACAGTAGAATTTTTAACTAAAAACGGCCAACTTTCAATCGAAATGAAGAAAATTAATGTTCAACTAGAAACGATCAATTTTCAACCATAAATAGAATAGTTAAATTTTCAGTTGAAACAATTAGTTTTCAACGAAAAAAAAATTAATTTTCAACAAAACAGTTCAATCTTCAAACAAGTAGTAGAATTTGTAACCAAAAGAGATACATTCTAAATTAAAAATCTAATAGCGTACATTTTAATTAAAAAGAATGAACTATCGAAAAAAAGACTTGGATTTTCTTTTTGGATTTCATTCATTCAGTTCGCATTTAAGCGAAAAAAAACGATAAAAGAGCGGAAATTTCTTGAAAACAGGGGAAAAAGAAGAATTCTTCAAAAAAGGGATCTTATTTAGATGCTTTGCTTGTACAATGAAATCACTAATTTTCATTTTTTTCAAGCATTTCAATAATTGTTTTTCATATTTACAGAAAATGTTCTGTTTAATTTTGTTTCTTTTGAAAAATTTCTTGCCTCCTAAGTTCTACGAAGTTACTTTTAATTAATCGCAAACTTGTGAATAAATTATATTAATTGTAAAATAGTCGTTAAAATTACTAAACTTATCACGCATCCCTGCTGTTTTCAAATTTTAAGTGTCAGTCTGCGCCGACCAAAATGAACAGTTGAAAAGTATGTGAATTAATTAGTTCATGAAAAATTTACGCTTTGATGAATAGGCTGTTTCGAAATACATAGCTCGTCGTCAAGTAATAATTTAGTTTAATTTCGTGTCGCTGCGCAACAGAGGAAAGAGTTCTCACTGAAAATTTAATAACGGAATCGCACCTGTTCCGAACAGTTCACGAAGTGTAGAATATTGCAACGAATTCCTGCCCGGTTTTCTATGTGCATAAGTGCATAAGTATAAGTGGCAAGTATGTTCATACAATTTTTTATAGATTTACATTCCCTGTACGACAAGGTCATTTTTTTTGTAAAATTTTAACTGTTTTATAGAAGAACCGTTTCTCTGGATTGAAAATTCAATGATTTCAGAATAAATCAATGCACTTTGTTAAGAATTCGTCGCGTTTTTAAGAATGTATCTTTTTTAATTGAAAATTAAACTATTTGGTTGAAATTCGAGTCACTTTGTTAAAAATTCAGTTTTCCGGCTGAAGATTCTTGAATTTAGTTGAAAATGGTTTGATTGAGAATTCGACTATTTTCTTATTAAAAAATCCATCTATTTTGTTCAAAACTTACTTTCTTGGCAGGAAATAAAGATTCTTAATAAAAAATTTATATTTTTGGGTTGAAAAGAGAAATATTTCAATAGAAATTCAAGTTTTTGGTTTAAAACTTTGTGTATTTTGTTAAGAATTCGTCTTTGTGTTGTAGAAAAATATTCTTCTTGCTCAAAAATTTATATTTTTTATTAAAAATTAAACATTTTTGGTGGGAATTTGAACTATTTTGTTGGAAATTTGTTTGTTTTTTTAGGTTAAAAATTAATTAATTTAACTGTGTTTGAAAACTCATGTATTTTGTTAAAAATTCGTCTTTTATTGGTAAAAAATTAATCTTTGTAGTTGAAAGTTCAACTACTTTCGCAAAAATTTATTTTTCGGTTATAAGTAAATCATTGCAGATGAAAATTCATCTCTTTTTTTAAAATGTAACCATTTGGTGAAAATTCGTCTGTTTCGGTAGAAAATTAATTTTCTTAATTAAAAACTTATGTTTTTGGTTTTAAAATGTATGTTTTTGGTTAAAAATTTGACTATTTGTTTGACGATTTATGTTGTGTGGAATTAAAGCATTTCATTAAAAAGTATTCTTTTTGGTTGAAGAGTCAAATTTTTATTGAGATTCAGTCTGTTTTGATTGAGGATTCAACTATTTTGTTGATAATTAGTCCGTTTTCGATGACTTCAATTGTTTTGGATATACATTCAAAATCATTTTCGGCTTAAATATTAATCACTACATTTTTTCCTTTAGGATATATCTCTTCTGGATAAAAATTAATCTATTTTGTAGAAAATCCAACTTTTTTTTTAAAGTGATTTTTTTATTGAAGATTCTTTAGTTTAATTGGAAATTCGTCTCTAGGGTTTGAATTTAACTATTTTTTTTGAAATTGATAAATGATTGAATTGATATTCTTAAAATGGAGATTGAACTGTTTTGTTATAAATTTATCTATTTAGTTGAACATTTAACCATGTAATTGAAAAGTCATGTGTTTTGTTAAAAATCTGTCTTTTTTTATAGAAAATTAATTTTCTTGATGAAACTATTTTGTAGAAAAATTATTTTTTGGTTGAAAATTCATCCCTTTGGTTGAAAATTCCAATAGTTTCCTGAATATTTGTTTGTTTTTTTTTGTGTAGAAAATTAATTTATTTTTATTTAAAATCTTACTATTAAATTTTTGATCAAGAAATTATCTTTCTTATTTCAAATTCAACTATTTGTTTGAAAATTGATATATTTCATTGAAAATTATTATATTCCAGTAGTAAATTAATCTTTTTTCTTCAAAATTCTTGTTTTTGATTAAAAGTCCAACTGTTTGTTCTGAAATTAATCTACTTTCTTGAAAATTAAACCATTTTGTTAGAAACGACCCTTTTTGGTTGTAACTTCAAACTTTTTGTTGAGAATGAATCTGGTTTGGTAAAACATGGTAAAACTTGGTAAAACATTAAACCAATTGTTTTAAAAATCATTTTTTTCATTCTTCATTTAAATTGAAAATTCATCGTTTTCGTTGAAAATTCAACTATTTCAGTTGAAGATTCATTATTTCACATCAAAATGCATCTCTTTAGTTGAAAATTTAACTCTGTTGTTTGGAATGTATTTTTTTTTTAATTGAAAATTAATCATTAAACTAAAAATGTATGTATTCCATTATTCGTAGAGAGTAGATATTGTTTTAAAATGAAAATTCAACTGTTTTGTTAAAAAAACTCAACTTCTTTGTTGAAAACTGTTGTATTTTGTTAAAAATTAGTATTTTTCGCTAAAAAATTAATCTTCTTGTTAGAAAATTCGACTACTTGGTTAAAACCTTATCTCTGTTGTTGAAAATTCAACAATTTTGTTTAAAAGTAATCCTTTTTGGTTTAAATTTCGCATGAGTCTAGATTAGGCGAAGTAATTCACCATAATTTGATGTAATTCAGATAAATTCTCATTCAGGGTAATTCGTGTAATTTGGCATAATCCACCTCCGCGGACGGCATTTTTAGAAGTTGCTTCTGACTTGAAATAATCGGAGACATGTCTAAAAGATTTTCATTTTGACCACTAAGAAAAGGTCAGTGTTGATTACTAATTATAATTAATAAACTTATTATCCAGGAATAAGACTTTTTTCGCCTATTGTAACTAAAAATAAAAAAATAAAATATAAAATATATATATAATGCTTTATAAGCGGTATCCAATCTTCTTTTATTCTACGAACAAAAACCATTCTCTCCCACGTTAATTATTATAGTGTTTAATATTCTTCTTTTTTAATACGTACTAAACGTGCAATTCACCTGTTCTTAGACGAAAAGCATTCACGGCATTACAGTGTTATGCTTAATAGCTAATTATGGTAAAAACTTCTTGAGAAGTTTCCTGTTTCTCTCTGTTTCACTTAACTTTTAATCCTCCCAGTAACTAACTATGTACGTAGATATACTTCATAACAATTAACTATATACAGATAGATATAGCAGATGGAATATACTTCCTCCTAGAACCACTGAAATAATCAGATGCCCTCGGGATTCCTGGCTTTTTTATGTCCGGCATCCCTCCTTCGTTAAATAATCACTTGGAGCTTGGAATTCAATTTTTCACATTTCCTGAATCACTTTTCACCATATATACGTAGAATACGCGAAGTAGACCAACCAGGAAAAATTTTCGAAATTAGGACACGTAAAGAGGAAAATGGAAAAATCGGATAATAATACGGTTCAGATTTTATATGATACTAGAACATTCAGCTCGCTAAGCTCTCACTAATTACCTTTCGCTTTTTGAACATGTATTAATATCTTTTTTTAATATCCTCAACATCTTGTAATAATAATGAATAACAAGACTTTTTCACATGAAATAATAATATCATCAATAGAAAGTATTGAAAGTTATTTTGAAAGAATCTGTCGCTAACTAAACTCGAATCTTTTAGACAAATTCAAGAATCCTAAAATGAGTTTGAGTTTAATTTTTCAGTTGGAGTTTTGAATTATAGAGAAAAAATAAGAAAATAAGAAATTTTTTTGAAATAAATCTCTATAAGGTACTAAGAAATTTTATTTACTGACTCCCATAGCAGTTGTAAATTTGTAAAATTTAAAAGAAATTGAAGATTCTTCTAAGGTTTCCAGACACCAACAAAATTTCAACATTATTGTTTGCAATATTTGCAAATAATTGTATGAACATTTTCAATAAAACTTGAGGGGGGGGGGGTCCATTTCCAGGTTAATATTCCACATTTTTTTAATAAACATTGGACTTTATCTTTACCGCTTCTAAAATATTAGGTTGAAAAACTGAGAGGTAATTGTCAACTGCGCTTTTTGATTTAGGAATTAATACTTCAATCCAGACTACAAAAAGTGTGTTTTTTGGACTATTCAACATTTCAGGAAGTTGGTTTTATGAAAAATATTATATAAACGAATTTAATCGAACTGTTCATAACATTTTCAATATAGTTAATAATACCTGTATTTTCTATGAATTTTATATATTATAATATAAATATTGATAATGTAATGAGATTATTTATCTGATGTCCCACATATCTACTCTACATTCAAAATTCTCTATATCATATTATGGCCGAATAATTATAATTTTTTAATGAATAACAGAAAAAAGCTATTTTTTCAATTTTGAAAATTGCTTTTCAACTGAAAATAATTATTTTATTTACATGTTTTGTCATTCTCATTATGTTAACTTATAAAGCGTTAATGAATTTCCCGATCCGAATGTTTATTCAATTTGTCACTAAATAAAAAAGTTGTTTGCAAATACTTGAATATAGGTTTCATAATTTTTTTTTAATATCCTCATAAAAATATTTTTAATTAAGTTGGCTAAGTTGCACATAAACACGATGTGAAAAGAGCAATAAACTTATATTCGTGAACTTGATTTTACGGAAAAGAAGTTAGTAATACTTTCAGATATGCTTTTTTATCTCCTTTTCTAATAATATGTAAACATGAACCACACCGGCACCATACATTAATACCAAACATACGGGCATATCATACCATCTCACGTTTTGAGGATAAGAAAAGAACACTATTCCTTATCACTTGAATTCAGCGCAATAAATACTGCATGGTCTAATAAAAATAGCGGAAGTTCTACTACAATAAAAATGTCGAAATTGTGCATCAACAATAAAAAAGTTTAGAATTAAAAAACGCCTTTGTTCTAAAATATTTTATTTTTGTTCCCTCATAAAATTTGAAACAAATGTATTAATCTACCGAGACCGCGTGAAGCCGCAATAAATTAAAAAATTATTTCAATTGATAATAAATTGAAGAGTATTGCAAAATCATAAATTTTACTGTTTTCGTTACATTGCAATCAAACCTAAAAGTTTACTATATTATTAACTAAAAATGAGGAAACTCATTTTTCTCTCAGGCTTAAGATGGTTACAGCCCAATATGTCGAAGGCATTTTTGGTTGAAGTTGGATTTTATTATTATCATTATTATTATAGGCGTATTATTGTAGGCACCATTTTTTCTAAAGTATTGAAAATTTACATACGTTTAAAATACTTGTTTTAAAAAAGTGGAGAAACTTAAGCAATTAAAAGATTCAGTGTTTCCAGGTTATAAAGCTTCTAAAATTTAGTTTGAAATTATGTTTTCCTCGCTGATACAAAATACAAATTCAGGGAAAATTAGAAATGTAAAGTGATTGGGAACATTATCTATGAAATAAGATTGATATTTTAACATTCTTCCAAATTCTTTTCAGAGCAGAAATATAAGATAAACTAGTTTTTAATTACAGAATTTTCAGGTTGTACATGTGGTGCAACCATAGGATTCAACTTAAAATTTGTTTAATTTATAAGGTACTTCAAAAATAAATTCACAGCTGTAATTGTATAACATATACATTCGCCGAATTAGAAAAATTGTGGGAAAATGAGGTATCAAAAATTATTACATAGCGAACATTTATCATTCCGAAATTATAATGGAAATATGCTGAGTAGATGTACAAAATTTCAAATAATTTATCCAATAGCTTACGAATTTTCAAAAAGCAGAAATATAAAGTACAACATTATAACAATTTAAAAGTTTCTAAAAAACCTGGTTTTTTAGAACCTACATACGTTAGATTTTCAAGTGGATTTATGAAGAAGAAAACACTTCTTCTTCTCTTAAAGTCCTCAAAATTAAATACCATATCTTTTGATAAAATATTATATTTGGGAAAGATTGCCTCTGTAAAACTTTATATTTTAGGTCAATTGAAAGACGTAAAAGATTGCTAATTGAAAAAAAACAATTTTCATTCAAGCGCACACATATAAAAATTAATTCGTCATCTTTTCTAAATGTCTAATATCTGTAAAACTTGGAAAAATAAATTTTTGCAAAAATCGCAAAAAAATTTCAATTACTTATTTGAGCTGAGATTTGATCTTCTATGCTAATACAAGTATTCATATTTTAGGCGCTTTAATGTTTTTGTTGTATTATCCTATTTGAAAAATTTGAAGTACTCTGTCCAGTAAGCTGACTTTTTGGTAAAGCATTAAAAAAAGTTGAAAATCTTTTCATTCCAAAAGTATTAAAGGAGCTTTTTTTGATATTTTCAGGCCTCCAAACAAAATTAGTAGACATAATGTACTGTTTCAGATATCTACATAAAACTAAAAAAATCCCTTTGGCCTCTGAAAATTATGATTAATATTTTTTGAGCTGAAAAATTGTAGTACTTAAAAATACATGAGAATTGACAAGAATTCATCGCAAATATGCTAAAATATTTAATTTCCAACATAAAAAATATATTTGTATAGTGTGTAATCTTTATATGTTAATCCAAATATTATGACTATATTTTCAAATTTTAATCCAGTTGATGAAAAACATATTCTTCATAGCTAAGCGAATATCACAAAATCAGAATTTTCAACAATTTGATCTTTCATATTGTTCAGGAAGTACGCAATTCTTTATTTTTAAAGACTGTAGGCGCATGAAAGTATTTTAACTAATACTTTGATTACTTGGATTATACAGTATGTTACATGAACGGAAACTACTAAATATTAAATTTAAAAATGTTGGAGAGATTTGTTCCATTTATTATTATCATTATTATTGAATGATTGAATATATTATTTGGATAACACTACGTCACTCATAAACCTGAACTTTTCAGAATTTCTATTGTAAATAATAATATTATTCATAATTTATGCGGTGATGAACGCAAGTTTCCCGGCAACAATGGTCTTGAGATATTAATCGAAAATGGCGCATTGTACCAAAGACTCTATTTATGAGGAGAATTTTTCGTTTATTTTAGTTCGTTTACAAAACATAAGAGAGTAAACATAACACACAAGAAAGAAACACAGAGTCCTGATGTTAGCAATTTTCTTTAAAAAGACAGAACAGAATGACACCTTCAACCAATCGTAAACATGGGTTTTCTGACAAAAATAGTTTTGGGCTATTAATCGATAATAGCGCAATAGGCTTTCTAATAACTGTATTTTGTTTAAATTTTAGAGATATTATTCAGATAACCTTACATTTCTCATAAACCTAACATTTTCCAACTTTTCACTTCAAACAATCTTATTTACCATATATTTCATGCAATCATGAGCACAGGTTTTCCGACAACAATAGTTTCGCGATATTATTCGAAAACCGTGCCGCGTAACGATAAATCTATTTTTGAGAGGAATTTTTAGTTTAAATTACTTTGTTTCAACATGAGAGAGTTACATAACATCCATGAAGGAAATCAAGAGTCCTGCAGCTTGCAATCTTCCGTTGAAAAAAAAACAGAATAGAATGACACATCCAATCAATCATAAAGACGGGTTTCCTGAAAAAAATAGTTTCGAGATTGTTTCGGATTATTGATTGAAAATGACGCCATGCACTTTTTAATAATTAAATATTTTTTTAAGAACTTTTAAAGATATAATAAATTTAAAATTTAGAATTTAAAATTTAAAGATTTTTCGGGTTTCAATCGTGTGCGAAACTATGAATGTTGCCGACGTTTCGTGAACATTGCAGTTCGCTTCTTCAGGGCTGACCTGAAACTGAAGTTTCAGGTTATGTTGTTCTTATATATAAGAACAACAAGATGCCTATGATTGGCCAGAGTGTCCCATGGTGGGGAGTGCTTGAACTTGATTGGCCAATCAAGTCTTTAAAAAAAAAAAAAACCCGGGAGGACGGAAAGCCAAATCGGATTGGTATTATATCCTTTGTCCCTATTGATGTTATTAGGGTGTTTCAAGATTTCGATTGCTTCTCTATGTTTTCTTGGAAATTTATTGTACGTTTTGGCAATGACGGTTGTTTTGTCTCATTAAAATACTATGTCCTGTTTCGATATGATGCTCAGCTACTGCTGATTGTGTGAAATGTTTTAGCCTAACTTTACTCTCATGTTCCTTTACACGTTGACTTACCGCCCTCCCGGTTTCTCCAATATAGACTTTACCACAAGAACAAGGGATGTGATATACTCCCGGATCACTGAAAGGTTCCTTTTTATCTTTAGGGTTGTTTAGAAGTTGTCCTATTTTTGCAGGTGGTTTAAATATAGTTTGGATGTTGTGTTTGTTGAGAATTCTTCCTATTTGTTCCGTGATACTTTGAATGTAGGGTAGGATGGTGGTTGTTTTTCTCTCTCTTTCTTTAGTAGGTTGTGTTGACTTATTTTCTTGAGTGTATTTTCTTATTGCTTTATTAATTTGTTTGTTTGTGTAATCGTTCTGTATTAGGATTTGTTTAACATTTTGTAATTCCTTTTGTAAGTTATCTTTATCTGTTATGGAGACAGCTCTCTATACAAGGGAATTGATGACCGATTGCTTTTGAGATGGGTGGTGGTGGGAGGAGGCATGCAGGTATCTGTTTGTATGCGTGGGTTTTCTGTAAACTTCATGTCCTAATGTGCTTTCAGATCTTTTATAAACTAGTACGTCCAAGAAAGGTAATTTTCCGTTTTGTTCAATTTCCATAGTGAACTTGATATTAGGGTGTATTTGATTGATGAAATCGAAAAATTTGTTTAGTTCGTCTAGTCCGTGTCTCCAGATGACAAAAGTGTCGTCAACGTAACGGCACCAGAATTCCGGTTTGAGCTTGGATTTGTTAAAGATTTCAGTTTCTAAATTTCCCATAAAAATGTTGGCTATTACAGGTGAGATTAGAGATCCCATTGCTGCTCCTGAGGTTTGTTCGTAGAATTGGTTATTGAAAGAGAAATAGGTATTAGTGAGACAGTGTTCTATTAAAGGTGTGAGATTGGAGGGGAAGTTTGCAAATGATTTAATAATATCGATTGTATCAGAGATTGGTACTTTTGTAAAGAGAGATACTACGTCGAAACTTACTAGGATGTCTTGGGGTTGAATGTGAATTTGTTGTATTTTTCTGATGAAGTCAAAAGAGTTTTGGATGTGTGTGATAGAGTTTCCTGTGAAAGGCTTAAGTTTTTTGGCGAGAAAGCGTGCTAGGTTGTAAGTTGGAGAGTTTATTGCGCTGACGATCGGTCTGAGTGGGATGTTGTTTTTGTGAATTTTTTTGGAAGTCCGTAAAGTTTTGGAGAGATAGGATTAGTAGGTTTTAATTTAGATATTGTATCGCTGTCAAGATTTTAGTCTTTTAGGAGGCTTTGTGTTTTTCTGGTTATAGTTTTTGTGGGGTCTTTTTTAAGCTTTTTATATGTATCGTCAGTAAGAAGGTCCATGATTTTGTTGTTATAGTCTTCTTTATTCATAATTACTGTTGTGTTGCCTTTGTCTGTGGGTAATATTATGATGTCATTATTCTGATTGAGTTCTTTAATAGCTGTTTTTTCTTGTTTTGTTAAGTTTGAGGAAGGAAGTTGGGCTTCGCGTAAAATGTTGGCTGTCCTACGTCGTATGTCATTTGCTTTTTCGGGTGGAAGGGTGTATATTGTGGATTCCAAATTACTGATGATTTCTTCTTTTCGCACACGATTGAAACCCGAAAAATCTTTAAATTTTAAATTTTAAATTTAAATTTATTATAATGAATCATCGTGAAAGTATCAAATCTATTAACTTTTAAAGATGATATTTTTCTGTTTATTTTTCAGAGATGCATGTCATGATGCCTGGACGCAATTACGAAGGTCACCCATGTTCGGTTGCATTTGTCCAAACAACCATATGAAAAGACGTTGCGATCGAATATTTTCGGTTGTGAACCATAACCCATGCATCGGTGAGTATTTAAAAATTTTTAAAAATATATTAAAGAAACAACATATAAAGTGTAAATTATACAGTCGATCGTACTTGAGTATCGTATAGTATGATTGTTGATGTTTTATTTCGTAAAATCCAAGGCGAGAGTACAATATTATTTTGGTTAATATTTTATCTTTCTGTTTCGCAAAATCCATGTATGTCACTACAAAGTATTCTGTGTCTGTTTGTGCTGCCAATCTCGTCAATTCAGGGTGAAGAAAAATATTATAAGGAAAATATTGTATGCGCAGAATATTATTAAAAAGTTTTTCAATATCTGAGTGTTATTCGCAATAAAATAACTAGAGAAATAACCAAAGTACAATTTACAATATTAATGAAATTATCGTTTTTGGGTGACAGCAACGAAAAAAATTACGTTTATTTATTTTATTTCGTTGGAATGATAAGTGAATGAATTGAAATTGATAAAAAATTATTACAAATATAACCATGGTTTAATTCTCAATTCGGAAAATTTAATTATTTTGACATGAATGTCAAAATTCAAATTTTGCTAAATTTGAACCTGAGTAGAATAGAATTCAAATTATCTAGAGGCTATTTTTAAATGAAAATATTCTAAGTAAAAATGTCCAAACTACCCGATAAATATTCCGTATTATCAGTACAAAATGTGATCACTTCCAAACTAATGATTTCAATGTCAAAATAATTAAGAAAGAACATTTAGAGTTTCGAATTTAAAAATTCGAAATAGTCAAATTTGCACTCTCTGAAATTAAAGCTGTCAAAATTCTATAATCTTGTATTGTAACAATTAAAAATCAAATGGATTTCTATTAGGGAATTTGCAATTGAACATGTTCAGAATTAAGCATTTTAAAAGTGGAAATTTTGAAAACTGAAGTTCAATCCTAAACGAATCAAGTGTTTTCAAGTTTGAAATATCTAAACTTGAGCAAGTATAAAATTGATTTTATGATCGAAAACGTTTAAAATGGGAAATTCAAATCGGACCTTGAACTGCATTAAAAATTTAACAAATATAACAAATCCATGAAAATGTGTGCAAATCGAATAAGAAGTGATCAAAATTCAACAAATCTGGCTTTATCGCATTCAGAATTAAACAATTCCAAATTTAACAATCAAACATTTCCAACTTGGAAATTGCAAGCATTTAAGATTTAATATACATAGTTGGTTGTATCGATCGGAGGTAAAGAAATTTACTGTAAATTTCATATGGAAATTTATTCTCATGGGTTGGCCTTTACAAAAGTTTAAGTTTCAATATAATTACCCAGGCAGAAGAATTATGTATAGGGGAAAAAATTATGTGCAATTTTCAATGGTTCTATACAAACATCATATAAACCAATCTGAACTTATAAATAATGTTGTTCGCTTTGTATAAACTATACATAATTTTTCCATCTGGGTAAAATTTTGACGGGATCTAAAATTTGAAACTACAAGTTGTGATTAAATAACCTTTTCAATCGTTTATTTAATCTTTTCTTTTTGTAACTTAAAAAAAATTTTCATTTATAGAAAATATATAAAAATTCAGATATTCCAAATTTATAATTTCTAAAGCTAATTGACAAAACTTTGACAATCGTAGAAAAATATAAATAAAATTGGAAACAAAAATAATAAGGTTTTAAATATATTTTTAAAGTAAATGATAAAAAAATTAAGTAAAGTTGGCATGTACTTGACTTAAAATTAACTCTGATTCCGAAATATAATTATGCCCGGTAAGTAATTCTAAATTGATCAAAAGATTATATCTTCTAAAAATTGTATATGAGTTACGGGGTTTTATGGAAAAATTGAAAATATAACTTTCTCGAGTATGGCTTGACCAATTTTAATGCCGAAAAATATGTATTGCAATATTTTTGTTGGGCAAACAGAGTAACTTTGAACATATCAATTTTTTAGCCTACAATTTTTAGACATTTTAAGAAGATCTTAACCCAGTGCAAGAACTATCTGGCAATCACTTACAATGGTGAGAGATATATGAAAAGTAATTTTTATAATAGTATAAACAAATATTACAAGAATATGAAACGTCATTGGCGAAACATTTTTAGCTGATTCAGTGAAAAAAATAAACGTATTCATTGAAAAATAGTCAAACTATGGTTTTGTTTACAAAAAAGGGCTTACATAATTACCATTTGATGTGAATTCGCAAAGAATTATAGCAGAATTCAGCAGAACGACATCTTTAGTTTAATTCCGTGAACAAATTATGGCCATTCTTTACAAAATAGTGAAATTGTACATTTTTTTAACAAATGGCCAAATTGTATCTGTTTTAAGGTTTTTGTAATCGAACGTATATTTCCCTCACATTTTATAACGAAACTATGTATTTTAATAAGGCGAATTTTGCGAAAACCTAGGAAAAGATTTTGTTCATTAATTTGTGTATATACTGTTATACACAATTTTTTATTACTCATAACGACCGAAAATTATTACAAGATAGTTCTGGCACTAATTGAGTACCTTTTGTGATAAATCTGAAAATTTAAAGCCTAAAATGGTGGTAGTATCTGAAGTACATCCCATGAAAAATTTCGAAAAAGGTTGAACATTTTTTTGTACCAGTTCTTTAAAAAAAAATTCCACAATTTTTGTTTAGCATTATCCCATTAAGTCCCATAACACATTTTTGGGGCATCAGAATCCGTTAAGCCGATCTCAAGAAAATACCATTTTTAACTTTGCATGAAACCCCCATAACCACCATCAAATTTGAAAAAATGATGTAATCTTTCAAGGAATTCAATATTGCCATCTTTTTTGGTAAATCTGGACCAAAGTCATGCTGGGCAGCGAGCACATACATGTCCTGTTTTGCCCTTTATTAAAATATAAAACTATTCTTTTACCTAAACTAAAAAATATATAAATATTCTCTGAAAAAACAACAGAGTTCGTTTATTTTGGGTTTGAAAGCTTTTAGTAATAACATAAACTTCATGTAAATTACTCAGTGAACGCTCAGCGCTTGATTCAATATACGAGCTGTCTGGTAATTGAATAGCTTTCATGTTTAAGCTTCAAGCTTTTTTATTTATTAAAAACTCTAGTTATGTTTTAGCTTCACTTATTAGTTTCTATAACTGAATTTCCCGACTTCAGATGATTTTAAGTGATGCATTTATATTAAGCAAAAAGTTAGCAGGTATATTGACAAGCTTCGTTTTACAAATGAATAAAAAATGAATATAAATATACAAAATTCAATAAAAAATCAATAGAACAATTTCGAAGCGCATTTTTTCATCAACTTGTATGCAGATTTTCCATCTTATGATTTTTGAAAAACAAAAATGAACGTTTATCAAAAGGGGCTCAGGTTCAGCCCCACCGTTTTGAAAGAGTGGTGCAATGTCACATTTTAAATATTCAAAATTGAATTATCTTGACATTAAATTCCGGATCATCCAAACAATAAGGTCCCTTATGAAGCCATTCTTTGAGATTTTCTGAAACCTCGAACAAGTTTCGATTTCATATAAAGTTGAGATTAAAAGTTAAATTCATCTCTAAAAATTTTATTGAATTCATGAAACTCAGAGAAAATATTCCTTACCTGACTGACAATACTTTCTACTATTGAAAACAAATTTAGGAATACTTGTCCTACAATTGAAGAGTCGATAAATTCTTGTGAAAAAAGTCTTTAGTACATTATTTTTCGTCTCTGATTGAAAAAAAAAACCATTTGAAAACACAATTGAGGAAAAAATAAATTTTTCACACTATTTAGCTTTTAAAGCAGATTTAACTCAAAATTGAAAAAAAAAGCTTTTTAAGAATGCTGAATACATGAGAACATTTGAAATGATTTTTATTTTGTTTGAAAAAAAAATTTAAGAGAATTTGAAGAGAGGGAAAAAATTCTTCTGAAGATTTTTCAAAGAATTCAAAAAAATAAATAAATTCTCTTAAGTTTCCTAGAAATTGTTTCATGATTCTTCATTTAGAAAAATTAGTTCCACAAGATTATTTTAATAAATCAAAAGAATTAATAGAATTCTACTTATACGCTCAACTTTGAAAAAAAAACTCAAAAAACAAATTATTAGGTATTCAAAATTTTTATTTTGCATGAACAATTATTTTTCAAATAAAAAAATGAAGAACCACATACTTTTCTTCAACAAGAATTTATCAATTGTAGAAATTGTTGTCGGTAAAGTATGAACTATTTTCGAAAGATTTCACAATAGAAGGACAAAATTAGGGATTAATTTGACAGCTCGATCTCAAATTTATCATAAAATCGCAACCTTAGGGATGCTAAAACATACCTTAAATTTTGTTTTCATAACGAACCAAATTTGAGGGTTGAATGGCAACCTGGAAAATATATTCTAGCACTCTATAAGAATGTATATTTAAGATTATAGAAACGAGAATTTATTTTAAAAAACTTTTAAAATCCAATTTTCAGTATAAAACTTTACATAGCGATCTCTAAATATATATTTTTTAATCTCAAATAATAGGTGACCATTTTCTCACCAAAAGAAAGAAATTTCCGAATCAAGTTTTTAGAAAATGTGAAAAAGGACCTCATAAGGCACCCGACTGAACAATTTCCAATCCAAGCCTTTAGAATTTCGCAATTTTAAATTACATCAACTCTTACTTCAACTTTTTTAATTCTGAGTCAATCAAAATCGACCAATAAGAAACAACTTTCAATAAATTACGTTACAGAACATGATAACTTCCGAGATTTTCAATTTTGAATAATTCAAAACGCGACGTTTAACGATTACTTCGGATACATAATTGTTTGAAGAACAAGAAAAATATCCGGCTAAGCCTGGATTTGAACCCGGATCGCCACCATACATGAGTGGAGTGTTAAATAATTACGCTACTTAGGCCTAAGCAGATCTAAGTAAAAAGGCTTTGAAGAATAAGAACAGATCTGCTAAGGCCTCGGTGTCGTAATACTTTAATACTCCACTCGTGTATAGTGTCGTTTTTGGTTCAAATCCTGGCTAAGGCAGATTTTTTTTCATTTTCTTTGGAAAATTATTTGCCTAAAGTCATTTTACTTGATTTAAGGTCGCCACGTCCATAATCAGCAGTCATTGTCAGTTTATAGTAAATCACAGTGATTCTGTCGATGAGATTCCCTCTAGTGCATTCACTTCACCCCTATTTACCGTTACCATTAACACCATAGATTCCATCTGCAAACAGTCAGAATTGGGAACAATGATTTCCTTTGATCTCAATCGCTCACCTTGGATTGACGAGGCTTCCTGTTCGTATCTCTTAATGGCATATACATATATACACGCACACGCATTAATGGCGACAAGCCACTCTATATGATTGTGGGGAACATAATGTGAGTATCGTGTGTGCGAGCTTTCATAAATGTGTATTTAGCTCACGTTTAAGGGACAATCCATAAACTACGTTTTCAAATTTAATCTATTTTTCAGACCCATATTGCCCCACGTTGACGACCGTATTTTTTTCTTACCGCCCCCCATACCAAAAGTAACGTTGCCGTTGGCCGAACACAGTTTGCGCGTTAATTCTGCTTTTTTTTCGCGTTTCTAGTGGGTTCTGTTGTGAATATGCCTCAACCTAAGAGGTATCATACTTCAGGATTTTTTATTGTTCTCATTATTGTGATACATCGCAATCATTTTTGGACCAAAGTTACGAAAATGGTTGAAGCCATATTTGAAACAAGTCAATTTTTGATCTATGATGGGGTTATTAATGATAGTTTTGTGAAAGTAATACTGAAAAGGTGAATTATTGGCACGAACCTTCTATTGTAGCACCTGAAACGAGGCTATATATACTATACATTTTGCGATAACCAAATCCCTTGAAAAAATTTGAAAAATAGTATCAAAACGTTGAAAAATTTCAGTCTTTTCCAAATTGCTCCTTTGTGTTTCATCCGAATGCGTGAGCATGCTCTACTAGCATTATGAATGACGAAATTCCCTGCAAATCTGAAAAAATTGAGCGTCACACCTCCAATAGCTTGAGAGATATAGATGTCAAAACTTATTTTCATAAGAAAATGGAACTAAACTTTTTAAATTTGATTTCCTCAATTCATTTATATATACTGTAATTTTCTTCTGAAATTTCTTGCTACTGTTTCACTCGACATAAAAAAATGTACTCAAAAGAATAAAAGATAAATTAGAAGCAAGAAGTTTCAAAAGAAACTTAACGGCTCTATGAGTCCCATAAAAGAAGGTCTTATTCAGAAGGCCATAAGTGTATAGTATTTCTGCTTAGTATTTTTTCATGCACCTAGGAAATTCAGCCTGCTTCAACTTATTTTTTCAAAACTTAACTGATGCAGTGGAATTTCGTTATTTTAGGCGAACTGAAATTAATAATTCTTCTTGACGAATTTTTTGATTAATAATAAGTATTGAAAGCTATATTTAATAACACTATTGGAGGTGTCATATTTTATAATTTTTTCTTTTTTTTAAGGCAATTTGATGCTGATCAATTTAAATATAGCATGCCTAAGCCTCTTCTTAGGTAACATGAATCAAGAATAATTAATAATATTAAAATATCAGACTTCATAACCTAAAACGTAAAAACAAGGAAAATAGGGTGATTTTTTACATTATATTTTTTGAAATATTTTCAATAAAAAAAGTTGGATTTCCAACTAAAGAAAGAAATTTTTAAGGCAAAGATATTTTTTCGAAGACAGTTGATTTTTCTACCTACAAAGGTGCATTGTAAATAAAATGACCGAATTTACAAACCAATCAAATTTAACCAGAATCGACGAATTTTCAATATCATACATCAATTTTCCACCAAGTAGTTGAACTTTTAACAAAAAAATATTAAGTTTTCTACCAAATAGTTGAATTTTTAACAGAAAAGGTATTTTTGAACCATTTAAAATAATTTTATACAACAAAGAGACGAAGTGCTAACAACATAGTTGAATTTTTAAACAAATAGGTAAATTTTGAAATAAATAGTTTAAATGTTTACCAAATTATTTAATTTTTCACAAAACTAGTTGAATTTCCAACCAAATAGTTTATTTGTATACCAAATCTTTTAATTTTACAAGGAAGTTCAAGTTTGAAACAAGTAGTTGATTTTTCAACCAAAATATGTTTTAATTTGAAATAAAAACAGTTTTACTCAACCAAAAAAGAACAATTTTCAAGAAAATATTTGAATCCTCATTTAAAACAGATTAATTTTAATTCAACAAGAATCCCTTTTCAACCAGCAAGATTAATATTTGACCAATCAAGATCAATTTTCTACCAAATAGTAACATTTTTGAACTGAACGAGATTAATTTTGCACCAAAAATATAATAGCAGACTATTCTATTAATTCAGTTCGCATCTAAGTGAAAAAACGAAAGAAGGGTAAGTTTTGTAAAAGCAGGGGGAAAAAATAATTCTTTAAAAAAAAGGAGAAAAGAGGGGAATAGGGGAAAGCGTGTGAAGTCTGAATTATAAAAGTAATTTTTGAAGCTTCTTCAGTTATTGTTGAACTGTACCGTTGCAGGATCAACTTTCGCGAAATTCGCACCCTATTTTAAAATTGATCATTCGGAAACGAAATAAACGTTATCTTAATTCTCAACCCCCTATCCTCACCCATTAACTTTGTGACGTAGTTCATGGACAGCCCCATTATACGTACATCATGTCTAGAAAATTGTATTAATAATACAACAGGTGTAACCACAACTTAATCCCGATAATTTATTTATCAAAGGCCAGGTACAACTACGAAGGAAACTTTTTAAAACAAGTCTTTTTTCTGAAAATAGAAAAATTGTGCCCAATATTTTCTCAGAATTCAAGATAAATCAATTGAATTGAGTATCGCAGGATCGTTGAGAATAGAATACATACTGTTGGAAATTATACCCATAAAGTTTTTAATTGCTTTATTGGCAGTTCTTACTTCAAAACTAGTTTGACATTTCTTGGGTTTTTATGTCTATCGATTTACAAGAAGTTTGTATTGTCGTGGACCATAAAAGCGCTCTTTTGTTCTTCTTTTGGAAATAAAATTTTACCACTCTTCTTGCGAGTTTTCGCTTCTACTTACTTTTAAAAGTGTGACTAAGAAGCATAAAAAGTATACTTGTTTTATATTGACGCACTTTCTTAATCTGAGGATAATAGGATATGTTTCATAAATTCGTTGTTTTAGCAATAAGATGCAGTTTTTAAGTATTGTAAAAATATTTGAATTTGATTCTCATTACTTATAGTTCATTAGCTTGAGTTCGAAGATTAGAGTCAGAACTCAACGACACAATTTAACAGTAAGTAGAGTCAAATGGAAGTTAAATATTTTTATTAGTGAATCACTGCTATTTCCTTAGTTTTTGTAATTTGATTGAGAATGAGCTCATGAATGAGGATCAAGTAATTTCATCTGAATTTCTGAAGTTCCCTTCGGTAGTGGGTGCCAACCTGTTCCTCTTCTTAATCACGATTTTTATCATGTATCTAGGACCTAATAATAATTAATTTTCACAACTTTATTTTCTGTTGATCCTTCGTTCTTCCTTTGTGTTTATCTCCCTGAAAGATTTTTGTACAATCCTATCGTAAAATATTGACAATAATGTTACATTTTAAATGTGGATTATGAATTTAGTCTCAAAGCATCGCTTGGCATTCATGGTGTTAAAATTGCTTCTCCGTGTCCTTTTTGATAATTGATTGCTTTGTATTGCTGTCACAATTTCTTTTACGACTTGTCTAGTACGGGAAATTTTTTTTTCTACCAAAGGTGAAACCTTTTTTTTATCAACTATGCAATTCAATGACAAATTATAAATAATTTTTTATACTCCCAACATTGATCGTATCTTTCTGATATTCTGAAATTGCTTTAATTTCCTTTTGCTTATGATGATTATTTTATTTCTTTAAACATGGATCAATGCTGCAGCTCATACCAGAATTTAATTCTGAAAAGTGAAGTGCTACTAAATATTACAAGCACTATAACGAGTAGTGATGTACAAGACATAAATTTATCGAATCTTGAACTTTATTTCTCGATATTGAAAAAATCTTGTCAACGAAATCATTTATTTTTTGCATTTTTTTATTATCGAACCTCCTTCTCTAGAACTTTCAAGCGAGAAATGCGATAATATTGACTCTTGAACTATCACTTCTTCATTTTAAAGGAGACAACAAGTGCTGTCATAGTTGGAGAGAATACAGAAATCTTTTTCTTTTTGATTTCACGTTATAATTTTTTTTTCTTCATTGACTTTAGTATTGATGCTTCGTAATTCCTTAGATGAGCTTTAGTCAATGCAAATTCGAGAAGATGATGGTTAAATGATCTTCAACGAAATGCCATCCTTTTAATTTCTTTGATCTTGATACATCAAATAGCGGTTTTGAGTTTTTTTTATAAAATGAGATCTTCATTATTGTCACACTTTGAAAAAATCCAGGACATAAATTTGTACATTTTTCTTACATCCTAATACAAATGATAGACTCCATGAAAAACAAAACGATATCTTAATCAAATAAATTGTTAATTAATCTAATCTATGTCGACATGAAATAATTTACTAGAATTCCATCAAGTGATAATACTATATTTGAATACAATAAGATTATAATAAATTAATGAGTTAATATGTTTATATTTCTTAAAGAATCTTAAAATCAAAAATGTTAAAATATTTCAAGACTATTTCTTAGTGAATATAGTGATATATACTTATATATTTTCAAAGTTCAGAATAAAATCTTTTAACTCTTTCTATCTTGATCGTCTTTTTATATTTTGAACGTTGGTTGTAAAATTTATCCGTTCACAATAAAAGTTGACAACATTTTATTTTAGAAAGTAAATAATTAAACTCATTCCAAAAACTTTTCCAAAAATTAAATTTGCCTCTCGGATTTCTGTGTCCTTCACTTCGAAAAAAGTCAAGCACACAAACTCTTTTACCTACATTGCATTCATCTAATCTTATACAATGATTTCAAATAATTTTAAAAATGGTGAGTACAAAAAAAGCAATATTCAAGATTCTCGCTTGTTCTCGCTTGATTATTAATTTTATTGATTGGAACGTTAAGAAGGGGGTTATTTCTTGGTCTTGAAGTTCAATACAATATTGAAATCGATTTCTGTTTTGAAAAGGTTTTTCTGGGAACAAAAAAATATGCGCGGAACTCTGTCTTCAATGAAGAATAACTTCTGCCGTCCTGATTAAGAAACTATACATGATGATCATGATTTTCAATGAAAAATTGTTATCATTAATTATTTATACGCAAAACTGTAGATATGCTAGATAGACAAAGTCGCCGAGAATTCTTACTCAAAAACACATATGTGCAGATTTTCAGATGTACTTCTGAGTCAGAAATCATCCTTCAAGGACTACGTCTTTCCTGATGGAGATACTTAACATCTACAATTTTTTCAAAAATTCATGAACAATGAAATAATAATGATATTGATAATTTCCTATCTGAAAAAGTGGTATAACGATATGTCTCGAAGAACTCGTAATCATTATCATTATCATTGTGAATATTTCAAATGAGTTATGTTAGTGTTTATCGCTGGAAATTAGTATTTTTTCCACGAATTTCAGTATGAAAATAGAAAGTTTTGAAGAAGACTCAAAATTTCTCAAAATTGTAGGTTGTGTTAGTTTCTTCCCCAGATATTAGCATTTTTAAACAAAAATCATCATCAAGATTCGCAATTTTCAACAATTTTAGATTATGTTAGTGTTTTACACAGGAAGTGGGTATTTTTATTTAAAAAAATATTACATTTTAAAAATTTGAACATTCTGGACAATTCACATTTTCCGGTTCTGTTAGCGTTTTTTACCGGAAATTTAGATTGTCGGCCAAAATCATTGGATTTTAAAGGTTCATAATTCTTAACAGGCTTAGTTTACGTTAGCGTTTTACATTAAAAATTGGTATTTTGCGTATTGTAAACTAAAACTTATTCTAATTTTGATAAGATTAATAGTATTTTGAAAATATTGGTTTTTTCTGGCATTTTTCGACGCTAACTGGTATTTTCAATACACAAAAATTAGATTTTAAAGAAGATTCATAACTTTTAACAAATTTGGCTTACACGTTAGCATTTTACATCAAGCACTGGTATCTTAAAACAATAATTATTATTGTTCAAAGAAAATTTGCAAATTTTCAAATCATTTCAGGTTATATGAACACTTTTCACAGAAATCGGCTATTTAAAACAAAAATCATTAGATTTAGAAGATTTACAATTCTGAACAATTTTCTGTTATATTAATGTTCTCCGTAAGAAATTATTGGTATTTTTAATGATAAGTTATTATATTTTGAAGAATATTTTTAAAAATTTCAACAACTCTAGGGTTATGGTCTTGTATTTCGCCTGAAATTTGTATTGTTAAATAAAAAGCATTAGAATAATGATGTTTGTTCAAATTAATGAAATTCAGAACCCTAAGGAACTTTGGATTGTGTTAGTTTTTTTCGCTGAAAATTAAAATTTCCATTGAAAAATCATTAGATTTTCAAGAAATTGCAAAAATTTTCGAACAATTCTAGGTTACTTTGGTGTTTTACATGGAAATTTGGTATTTCAGAACAAAAATCATTATAATTTGAACAAAATTTAGAATCATTTAACAATTTTGAATTATATTAGTATTTGTTGTCGAAAATCGATATTTTCAATGTTAAGCAATCATAAATTGAAGAAGATTTACAGTTTACAAACAATTTTAGGTTATGTTAACATGTTTCACCAGAAGAAGGTGATCTCAAACAAAAAACATTATTGAAGAACATTTACAATGTTTGAACAATGATGTTAGTATTTTGATCGAAAATTGGTATTTTTGAAAAATAATTTAACGATTTGATTGTCTTGACTATCAAAAATATTGCCTTCACTTTTCTCTTCTATTATTTTAGATAATAGATACCATAAAATACAAAATTTTTTGATCAATATTATTGATATATTTTAATTAAAAAATTGCAAGAAATAAAATAATAATCACGTGCACAGTTCGCATATTTGTTTTCAAGCATAATCTAATAACAATTACACTAAACTTTCGGTTTCAGTCCCCCCGGTTTCCGCCTTCCTGGAATTGCTATCTCAGCTAGGCGAGACCAACGGTTATTCACGTTTGGATCCCCTCGATTTGAAACTAAGCAATTTGGAGACAATCCCTGATACTGGACTGAAACCGAGAGTTAGGTGTACTTGTTAAGTTTTTGTTTTAACACAAAATATATGATTAATACAAAAGCACCTTATCTACTCTAATTGATTTGATAATGTGACTATTTGTATAATCACACAATGAAATAAAAGTGTGTACAGACTTTGTTCAAATCATTAATTTTTAATCAAAACCATGTAATTTCACTCAACAGTTTAAATAGTTTGGAATTTAATTCTTAAGTTTACAGATTTGATTCATTGAAGAAACAATTCTATTTAAAAAAATTAATTTAAAAAAAGGCGCGCAGACAGGCTTTTTAATTTTCAAATGATTGAGATATTACTTATTATTGTTTACAGCTTTGTCCGGAATGAATATCGTAACAAAATAAGAATTCCAAAATGTACTTTTGGTTTTCGTCCAACAATATTCATATATGTTTTTTTATCTTTATGTACACCTTGTCAAATTTTCTTAGTAATTATTTTTAAAATAACCATTTTACTAATATCACCATACGGTTAGGATTGTCTCCAAAGGAATAATAGAGTATTATTTATATTTGTATAATTATTTATTATTACATTCTTAATCGACTGTAATTAATTTTGCTTTAAAAATAAAAAATTTATATATGCTTTCTTACAAGAATAGGTGGTTTAAAATTACCCTCGAATACTGGTGGGGAAAATTAATATGTACATAGATTATCAGATATCAGAAATTCGGAAAAAAATCACATCTGCACAGATGTTTTTTTTTCATCAGGATCTGAGGACTCAGACTGTCTTAAATCCTAGAGTTCGTGTACTATCTGTACAAAAAGTTTAGTTTCCTCGATTTTTGTGCAGATTTTCGTACAAATCTCAACAGGAAAAATTTCTAAAAATATGAGACAACAAGCAAGTTCCATGTGAAGGTTTTACCAATAATGATACAGAGCTTCAAAATTTTTAGATTATTTGCGCTCATTTCCTGGCGAGTGAGACGTGATAAAGCACAATAACCACATGATCAATTCAGAATACTCAACTTTGAAAGACTGTAAGTGACTGAAAATACTTTATGAAAATTCTGCAAAAAATATATGGGTTTCGTTAATCATTTCTGTATACAGTGGTAAAACTTAGAGCTAAAAATAATAATTCATTAATAATTTATTAACGAAAGAAAAGGGAAGTATCATCTCCAAAACCAAGGAACCTGCAGAGATGATTCTTGAAGCAAATTACACATTTTTGTCTTCTGATAATGTTGTACGTATTTTCAATGAGCAAAAAATTGCACTTAAATGTTTTGAACATTATTTTTTAATTGGAAAAAACATAAGAGACTTTATAATAATCAAGGCAACCGTATCCCTTTTCCTTGCATCAGGGCATAGGGAGTGTGTAACTGTGAGTGTGTGAGAGAGAAGGTTGTGTTGCACGTGTAGCAATATCGCCAGAAAGGTGCCATGCTGAGAGTGTGGTTGCCTAGATTATCATAAAATCTGTTGTATTTTTCCAGGAAGGAAATAATTTTTCAAACATTGAGGTGCAAAATTTGGCTCATTGGCAATACGTGCAACATTTTCAGAAGCCAAAAATGTGTTGTTTGCTTCAAGAATCATCTCTGTGCGTTCCTTAGTTTCGGAGATGACACCTCCCTACTCTTTTGTTAATAACTTATTAACAAATATTACTTTTGTCTCTAAGTTTCACCACTGTGCACAGAAAGGGCCATTGAAGCCCATATATTTGTTTGCAGAATTTTCAAAATTCATTTTCAGTGTCCTACAGCCATTCAAAGTTGAGTATTCTGGAATAATCATATGATTATTGTGCTTTTTCACCTCTCACTCGCCTGGAAATAATCGCTAAAAATCTGTAAATTTTGAAACTCTGTATCAGCATTGGCAAAACCTTCACTTGTAACATGCATGTTGTCTCATAATTTTAGATTTTTTTTCTGCTGAGATTTTCACGAAAATCTGTACAAAACTCTCAGTGCCTAAACTTTTTGGACAGGTAGTAGATATGCTACACTTTTGTGCTGATTTATTGTTTCTTAATCAGGAATTCTCGAAAGTTGATGCAGCTGTGTTTATCTATACCTAGTTATCATCAGACTGAATTGAAAACTTAAATAATGATTAGCATAGTTAAATTCATCTTTTCATAACGAATCCGAGGACAGAAAAAACTCTCTTTTGATCAAAACGTAGTTGTATAGTTTCTTTATCAGGACGGCAGACTTATGGTAGTCGAGTTTTAATTAAAGTGCTAGAGCACATATTGTAAGAAGCTTTATCAACCTATTTTGCCGTGCTTGATGAACTTTGATGTATGTATATATTGTATAAAGTCTCAGTTGCGGTTCAAAGCCACTCGGCTTATGACACTACACGATTCTGATGATACGAGAGAGCTTTTGTTATTCGCCGAGAATCTCGCTCTTCGAGTTGACACACTGTGCTTGCATTTAATTAACATCGCCTTTATGTTAGCGTTGCACAAGTGTAAAATCATAATTTATCATAATTCTCTGGTAAGCTTGAGTCTGCTCTAATTTTAAATCAGTAGAACTTATCTATAATTTAATAAGAAGAAACGTGTAGCAAGATTTGGGTTACATTGAATTGTTTAGATACTACATACTATTGTATTTCGTCTTGAGTTATGAATTTCAAATAAACAAGGACATGTCACAAGTACATAAAAACTATTTAGAAATCTTAATAATTGTGCATGGGTGGCGACTTGCGATTTTGTGAAATTTGAAAAATGGGGGGGGCGGCCGCCCGGAGCCGACTTACTGATACCGAATGAATAGTATTATATAGTTTTGTAACATTTTCATTTATAGGTTTACAATATTTATGGTCATTGATCCGTGATGAGTAAGTTACATTCACAACATCCTAAGACTAACATAAAATATTTTAGTAAACTAAATTTTTGACAAGAGGTATACATTTTCAACGAATAGTTAAATTTTCAACTGAAAAAGATCAATTTACAACAGAAAAACATAACTTTTCAACCAAAAATAGAATAGTTAATTTTCAAACCAAAATTAAATAATTGAATCTTTAGTTGAGAACTATTGATAAATCAAGAAATTTAATTTTCAACAGAATAGTTGAATTTCCAACAGAGGAGATGAGTCTCCAACTAAAAAACTTAAATTTTCAAATCAAACAGTTGAATTTTCAACCAAAAAGATCACTTTCCAACCAAAAATGGAATAATTAAATTCTCGGTTGAATACTAATATTTGAAGAAGTAGAATTATCAACAAAATAGTTCAATTTTCAAACAAAAAGATGGATTTCCAACTAAAATTATGAATCTTTAACCGAAGAAATGGATTTTTAAGAAAATAGTTCAACTTAATACCGAGTAATTTAATTGTTAACCAAATAACTGAATTTTCAACTAAAAAGGATAAATTTTTAACCAAATTGATTAATTTTTCTATGAAAACAATCAATGTTTCACAAAAAAGGGAACTTGAACAAAATAGTTACATTTTCAAATGAACTTTAAATGATTTTTTATATTTCAACTAAAAAATATTTGAATTTTTAAGCAGAAACAGTTAAATAAAATAAAAAAACGAATTTTCAAGAAAATATTAAAACTAGTTAGTTACATTGCTACCAAAAAGCTACTATCGCTCCCAAAAAAAGTAACTAGTTAAAAGAAACTAATTCCTGCTCATCACGGAAACTGATAACGTCAATGATGTTAATCAATAAGTGCATCACAATCTAACAAAATGAACTAATTTTTGAATTTTTTTCCGTTACATTGTATAGTCTCGCCACCCATGTAATTGAAACAAAGGCTAAATATTCACTAAATATTAACCAATTTAGTCTAAAATATTTTTCAAATGAGACGAACGACTGACCATATACAGATCGGTTTCTGACAAATCAGGAGTGCAATTCAGCGATGCATCACGTATCTGCATATGCACGATGCACTAGCACGTAATTACGAGTACTCTGCCCGGAAATGTCGCAGCTTGAAATGTTGAAAATTATCCACCGTTAATTCTCCGCAAATAATGCACGAATAAATCAACGATAATGTCATGTATGCTCTAATCAGTAAACACACTGTTCAGAAAGCCTCACATGGTCTATCTCTGGTAAGTATCACATTTTAAATTACACCTAAAATTAAAACGATCCGAGATTAACGAGGTGTTGGTTTGTTTACTTGACGTGAATTTAATTTCGCTATTTCACAATTAGGAACAACAAAAATGTCCGTAAAAGTCTATACTCAATTTACAGAGAATCGAGTCAACATGGAATTAGTGATTTATGTTGAAGGAATCCCACACCAAATGTACAGAAAATGGCTTTTAGTCGAGAGGTCAGATTATAAATTTGTTTTATAATTTCAAATCTACATGTCATTAATGTAACAGATAATTGACAGAAAAATGGACAGTTTTTACTGAAATTATTATCAAATTTCCTATTTTCATATGTATTTCAATAGAAAAATTAGTCTATTATTCAAATTTTATCCTTCTGCAAAAGTCTTTGATAGATTTGGCAAGATGCTTCATATTTTGTAGATCAGACCCACTGTAACAAAATGTTCGAACCTACCAACTTGACCGATTCACGATATTATGTGAACAGGATGTTTATGGGTTGTTTTAATATCCCCTAAGAATCAAGCAAAAAAATTCACATTTTCGAAAATTTTAAACTACGGGATATGTTTGATTAAACTATTGGGGTTGAAAATCACTTCATAATGAATGTGAGAAACGATGCTCTGAAAAAAAAAAAAGATTAAATTCATTTTCAAGCTTGTTTTATCATCCCTTAAAGATTCAAGGAAGGAAATATAAATTTAAAAAAAAATGAAACCAGCCAGAAAAGTGAGAAATCATTTCAAAATAAATGTGAGAAACATCGATTCAAGAATCAAGAAAGGAAATCGACATATCCAAGAAACCAGGAGCACGGGGATTTTTGGAATAATCTATTAGGGTCAGAAATAGTTTTACAATGCATTTAAAATACATCCACCATCAGAAAATGTTGTTGAAACCATTAAAAAAATTTTGTTAATGCCCCTCAAAGATTTATGTGAGGAAACTGACTCTTCCTTACAACCAAATTCACGGGAGATTTTTTTATCAAACTATTATTATTTGGTAAAAACCAAAACCACAAAACATTTTCCATCAGGCTGTTAGTGAAAACGTATGCTTCAAAGTAAGTTCAGAAAGCGTTCCCTAACTGGCGAAATTTTTTACTTTATTTAGAGGGCTGTTTTAACGTCCTTTGAAGATTTAAGCAAGCAAATCGACATTCACAAGGAACTAAAACAACGGAAAAATTTTCGATTAAACTATTGGGCACGGAAATCATTTAGGAATGAATGTACGAAAAATTCTCTAGCGGAAAAGGTCGTTAAAATAATTTTTAAGGTTGTTTTAACATCCCCTTAATATTCCAGCAAGGAAATCGACCATCTTCAGATATGTGTCAGTTTCGGAAATCACTTCAAAATCAGTGCAGGAAGCATACCCTACGAGGAAAAGCGTTTGGATTTATTTTTAAGTTCATTTTGTAACCCTTTAAAGGTTCGAGCAAATAAATTGAAATTTTTGAAAAATCAAACCAATATAATGTAATCGAAAAAGCTCCTGTATTTTTGGTTTTCTGGAAATGGCGATTTCTTTGCATAAATGATTAAGGGATGTTCAAACAACCCTGGAATTAAATTTAAATACATTTTCTGGTAAGCAACACTTCTTGCACTTACTTTGAAGTGATTTTTAATCCTAATAGTTTAATTTAAAAATCTTCCGTGGTGTTGGTTTTTCAGACATGTCATTTTTTTTATTAAATTTTTAAGAGATACTGATGCATCTAGTCAAATCTTATGAACAGCTTTTGAGAAGGATAAAATTACAATAAGAAATACATTTTTATATAAAAATGCATCTAAAAATTGGAAGCTTAGCAATTGTTTCGCCGAAAACTGTTTTTGTCTGCTAATTTTGTTTTGAAAAAATGTTGTTTTGGAACAAAACAATCGTCTTCTTGCCTGTTTCGTTGCAGGATTTGGTGCAGTTTCTTGCAAAAGGATAATGCTTGCTGCAAAAGGATTGTTTTCAGAAAAATAAAATTCCTTTTGATCCCAAATTCGAGAGGAAATTCCACTTGTGTCAAGAAACATCCTTTTGACACAAGAAAAAATTTCTATGTGTGAGGTTCAACAATATAAAGAAAAAAAATTAAAATTAGTCTTTTGGACTTGAAGAGCTTCTCTGTACACTTTGTGAGGGGTCCTTTTTGAGTTATTGATTTAAGTTGATTCTTCTCTTTAACTCAAGAATAATTTCAGATTCTCTTTTGATTAAGACGAATAAAATAACGTTAAATAGTACCGACAAAGCAGGAGCAGAGTACAGAAAGTTTGCACAGCATGAATTTTGCATGTCCTTTCTTCTCAAGATTTGTACGTACCTTGTGCATGCTGACGATTCTTACTTCTTTCACATATCTGTCTATTCATTGTTCTAGCGTCTATTTCGTCTTTCCACTCTCTACACTCGACTGACTACTCTCTTAAAATCCCTCTTTTCCCTTTGAAAACTCTGTCCAAACTCGTGCTTTAAAAGAAAATGTGTGTTCAAGAAGAAGGAAGAGACTCGGATTTGTTCCTATGAACTGGTTCACACACTAAAAAAAAAAGTGCTATTTGGGACTTGATTTCAGTACTGAAACGGAGTCCCAGAAAATATATTCTGAAATAGGTAAATTTATTCCATTCCAGTATCAAATGAGATACATCAGACTTCAAAATAAAAAATAGAAAACAATTAAGATAAAGATTAACATAACATGAAGGTGGTTAATTAATAATTAAATCGTAAAAAATTGTATGAAATCATTCAAATTTTTAAAAATTCATTCCTCCATCTCTTTTATTCCTTATATTTTCGATTTCCTAACGCTTGTGTCAAGTATTCTTTCTTCTTTTGGTTAATATTTTTTTTACTTTTCCAACAATCCAAAGAAATAACTTTTATCCAGTAATTATAATTAAAATTATAATTGTTCATAGATAGTTTTAGCACCAGCATAAGACCTTCTTTGATAAATCTGAAAATCTTAAAAAAATGGTAATTCTGACAACTTAAAAAAAGCAAATGTTAATTTTTTTGTTGAGTAAGGAATTAACAAAATTTTGTATCAGAATTCCAAACGTGCAAATCTTTTCGGAATTCGAAAATCATTGATTCAAAAAAAAATCTAAAGTCCACAGAAATTTTGTCCCCCATTGTGAGACATTAGGATGGTCCAAAAAATCGGCTTTCGATTTTTGGTGATCGCCCCGCAAAGCTCGGTTTAGATAAAAATGTAAAGGAGAAATACTTGTTATTAACTTTTTCGAAATTAAAGTATATGAAGGTATTGAGATGTTCAGGTATTTTTTTGAATTTCTTGAACATCAATTATTTGTATTGTATAAGTGACAATATAATAGATAATGGCACTTTGAATTTAGTCAAGGCATATTTGACTGCATAATATTTTTAAAACTAATTTTCAATTGTCTAAGCTATTATTATTTGTTTACACAATATTTCTTCTCATGTGATTTGTGAAAAGTTACTATTTTTCCAGCTGAATAATATGGCTGATGAATTGAGAAACAATCTTTTTTACATATTTTTTAATTCTCAAGCAATTCTATTTGTTATTTCATACATATTTTCTATAAGAAGGCGCGAGTGAATGATCATTAATTATGCAAATAATTGCAAACTGTCTTCCACAAAAAATATGGCCCTCATAATTCATTAGCTGCATCATTTATTCCATGAACAAGTAACTTTTCTAGGTAAAAATACTTTCCACTTACCGAATAAAAACAATTCATGTTGAAAGAATTCCAAAAATACCGTCTTCAGCATCAATTTCACATAACGCTGCTATTTTGTATTTATTGGGGCATTTTCCGGGCACGATACAAGGGGGTTGGAGTGGTCAAAATTGAATGTTATTGCCTTGAAATCATTATTTGCAAATTTCTCAAGTGTGTACAAACTTCAATTTACAAAATGTTAATAACAAGTAGTTTTTTCATTTTTTCAAAAGCCATTCGTCATTTAAACCCCATGTTATGTTCAAAAGCCCGGAGACACAGATCAATGTTGATTAAGGTATTGCAATTTTTTTTTTAATTTCCATTCATATCAGCCTCAAATTTGTTAAAATCCACACAAAAATAAATACATGTTTTTAAATATGCTATTTAGAGGTTCCGCAAGCCCTATGAAGTTTGACACGTATTTCCCACGAGAAAAAAAAACTTTTTTGTAAATCTTATTTAGAATAGTCAATATTAGGTTAATCGAGTTGAAATTAAACATTTCTCTTCACAATCAGCTACAGAATACAAATGAATGATTAATTTTTTAAAAACCCCCCTATAAGTCTGTTGCATAGGTTCTAAACAAAACCCCATGGGTGAGAAATTGGATTTTGCGAGTTTTTGACGGTGATTAGGATGTTTTCCGTTTTTCAAAAATAGAAATGGTTTTCAATACATCAATTTTTACTTTCTCTTGATAATAAGATGTTTAAATAAATTGTTTAAACAATTCATTATGGTTTATAGCAATTTTTTTTTAGAAAAGAGTTAGGAAGTGGCGGTTATTTTCGCATTTTTCAACTTTTTTCTCAAATTTTCAGTTAGAGCTTGGCAAACATCAATTCAGTTTAGTAAAGATAATTGATTGAGCCATTTGTTATTGTTCGTCAACATATTGTCTTAATATAATGATAGAAGGTTGCAGTTTGTTTTCATTCTCCACTTTTTGCATACTTGTCACTTGGAGCAAGATGATAATTGATGCACATTAACAGACATAATTGTTCCAACAAATAATTGTTGTTCATAACGATCATTTCCTATAGTAATGCTAGATGGTTGCGGTATTTGCTGAAATTTTTAATTTTTTGTCAATTTTTCACTTGAGAAAAAGTAATAATTGATGAAGTTTACCAAATGTAATTATTTAAACAAATTACTATTGTTTATAATTATCTTCTCCTATAGTAATGATAAGTAGCTGCATTTTTTCCTAGAATTTTCAACATTTGGTCCACTTTTACTTAGTAAGATAATAATTAGTGCAAGCAAACACACATAATTGTTTAAACAAGACATTCTTCTTGATAACTATCTTCTTTTGGAGCAATTCTAGAAAAGTGAGGGTTTTTGTCGTTCTTGAAATTCTAAGCATTTTCTTGGCTTTTTAGTTCGTAACAATACAAATATTAATATTAATATTAATTTAAATAAAAAAACTCTCAGTAACTTCTTTAAGGAAAATATATGTTTCATTCAAGAAAATGTAATTACAAGAAAGAAAGGGATTGTTAAAGAAATGATTTTCTTCTATGCTTATTTATTATTTGTTCATAACTGAAAAGCCAAAATAAAATTTGAAATTTTAGAAAAAATCGCAACTTTCTAGCATTTGCCAAAGAAAAGATAGTTTTGAACAATGATAGATTTATCAAACAATTATTTTGTTAAGATTGCATTAATCATCACCCCAATAAGTGAAAAGTGAGAAAAGTTGAAAAATTTAAAAAAACATTTCTTAATTTGAAAAACCGCAAAAAAATCATAATAAGCGCCGAAATTGTGCAAAACTCGGTATTCCACTTATGGAGTTTTGTGAGACACTATAAAATAGAGTTATGTGGGTGATATTTAAAAAATAATTATTTATGTATCCATGAAAATTCAAGTAAAAAAATTTCAAATGCATTTATGAACTACCCTAATTCGGACCGACTTGAAGAAAGAAAAATAGGGAATTTATTTTTCCAGAAAACCAATAAATTTGGGAGATTGATAACCAAAAACCGGAAGTCAAACTTCAAGGGGAATAAATTTGGACCAACCTAGTGCAAAATCCTCCTCCTGAATTGGTTCAATTCTGAATTTCGTATTTCTTGAATTAGAGAAAAGCCTCAGGCAATAATAGTAAAATACCGAGTTTCTTCAGAAAATGAAGGTGTTTACTGTGTGTCAATCTCCCGTTGCTCCATCTTCGAATATAAGAGTCGTCTACAGGCACTCAAATCCCTCTTGGAGTCAGCACCCGTGACAATCGAACGCGACAGTGAAGTGTGAAACGTCGAAGGTTAAACGAACCATAAAATACAAAATTCAGGGACGAATTCAACTTTGCTGGGAAAATATGTACTGTCTTTTCCAGAAAATCACAGCAACTGCCTCTCTTCACTTGACTACATGAGCAAACGTACATTCTCTCAAGACCGAGTATATGGGGCTGGCGATGCACACTGAACAACTTGGAGAACCAACTTTTCTGCAACAAGAACTGACCGAATCTCGAAATCCTTTAAAAGTTTTGTTTCATCTTCCAAAAGACATCCGGATTTTCATCCATGCATTTGACCGACAAAACTGATTTTCTTACTCAATTTCAAAGGTCTCAATTTCGGGAAAATAAAGTAATTAAAATAACTGAAAAATTTTCTTCTAATGAATCAACTTCATAAAAATAGACATTCTTTAAATTCAGATTTGAAGAAAGTTTGCTGCATTGTAAACACCACCCCTTTTCCAATTTTTCCCTTTTTTTAAGAATTCTTTCTTTTTCTCTCTATTTTCAATCAACTTTCATTTTTTTCTCATTTTCTCGCTTAAACGCGAACTGAATTGATAGAAGCCAATAAGAAAATCCAACTATTTTTGGTTAAGAGTTGATTTTGTTGTTGCTGAAAAGCCTGCTATTATATTTTTGGTTCAGGATTCATCTCGTTTGGACAAAAATTCCACTATATGATTGAAAATATTATTATTTCGTTGAAACTGCAAATATATGTTAAAAAGTCATATTTTTTGGTGCAAAATTATATTGCTTGTTTGGAAGTTGAACTACTTAGTTAAAAATAAAATCTTTTCGGTTAGAGATTGATCACTTTGGTTGAAAATTGAATTCTTCACTGAAATTTTAACCATCCCCTTTTTGATTGAAAATTTATCTTTTTGAGTTAAAAATTCAACTAATTAATTGAAAATTCGTATATTTTATTGGATGTTAGTCTTTCTTGGTATAAGATTAATCTTCCTTAACTGTTTTTAAATTCATATGAAAATCTTCTTTCTTTAAAGTATCGAATATTACATGTCTCGTTGAAAATTCATCTTTTTCGATTCAAAAATCAACTACTTGTTTCGAAATTGAACAATTTTGTAAAGAATAAATTTTTTGTTGATGATTCATAAATTCAGTTGAAAATTCGACTATTGGGTTGTAAATTGATTCTTTTGTAAAAATACACATTTTAGAGTTGAAAATTGAAATGATTTGTAGAAAATTCGTGTTTTTTGCATTGAAAATTCAACTATTTTTGTAGATTATTTAACTGCTTGGTTCAAAATTGAAATACTTATTTGAAAATTTAACTATTTCGTAAAAAATTAATTTTTTGTCCAAAATCATATTTTCGGTTTGAAAAACCTTTTCGAAGATAATTCGTCTTTTTGGCTTAGAAATTCAACGATTTTGTTGAAAATTCATGTATTTTGTTGCAAATTCGTTCATTTTTTTGGTGGAACATTATTGTTCTCGGCGAAAAATTCACCTTTTTGGTAGAGTATTGAATTGCGGTTGGTTGCAATTTGAACTGCTTTGTTAAAAATAAAGTTTTACCTGGTTCAAATCTTTGGTTGGAAAGTCCAAAAATGAAATTTTGTTAAAAATTCGTCTTTTTCGGGGAAAAAATGTTCTTAGTTTTTTGAAAATGCATCTTTTATATTCAAAAGACAAATATTATCTACAATATTCAACCATTAGGTCAAAAATTATACTATTCATTTTCAAATTTAACTGTTTCCTAGAAAAATTATTTTTTGTTGAAAAATCATATTTTCGGTTTGAAAATATAACTGTTTAATAATCTATCTTTCTTTTATTATTTGTAAATTCATTTGTTTATGTAGAAAATGAATTTCGTTGTTGATTAATTGACCTTTCTAGTTGAAAATTTAATTATATATGTTTGAAATTTAAACAGCTTCGATGAGAAAGAATTTTTTTAAGATTTACTTTTTTCGTTGAAAATTGAACTAGAATATTGAAAATTCTTTTTTTTATTAAAAATTATTCTTATCATTTCAAAATTCAGTTATTTTATTTTGAGCTAAAAATGAATCCGTTGTAAGTTAAAAATTCAAGTATTTGTTACAAAATTAATTTATTTGGTTGAAAATTCATCTTTTTGGTGAAATAATTAATCTTGTTTGTTGTAAAGCAAAAATTAACTCTTTTGTTAAAAATTCGCATTTTTTGGTATCATTGTATTCCTCTTGGTTGAAAATGCATCTTTATCTTCATATATTTTATGGTAGAGAATTTGGTTGAAAACGCAACTGTCAATGGGTGAATTTCATTCCTTTGTTACTTAAAAATTCGAACATTCATTGGAAAATTCATCTTTCCAGCTTAAAAGTTCTATAATTTGGTTCAAAATGAAACGGTTCAGGGTTAAAATTTAATCATTTTTGCCTGAGAAATTCGAACATTTGGTTGAAAAAACGTCATTTTTTTGTTGAAAATTAAACTATGTCGTTCAAGTCATCTTTTTGAAATTTATCTTCTATTATAGAAAAGTCATCTGTCTTTTTTGTTGAAAATCCGTCTCTTTTTCATGAAATTTCAACTATTTGGTTTGGCAACTGTTCGGTTAAAATTCAATTTACTTGTTGCTCAGAATGCATCTGTTTTAGTGAAAATTTTTCTCTGGTTAAAAATTCAACTATTGTGTGGAAAATGCAATATATTTCGATTTGAAATGTTTGGAATTTAAAGTGTTTTATATTGGATTTAATATGGCACCTACCCATTAAATTTATATAAAAGAATTTATTCACCCTTTTTTGGTCAGAATCACCCTATTTTCCCTGTTCTTGAGACAATTTTTGACTGTGGAATCCGATATTAGCAAATTACGATATTGTGTTTTTATGCTGTATTACACTATCACGAAGAAACAACTTCTTTTTGAATTATCAGTCAATAGGCGAGCAACGGGAGTGATGAGATCAGTACAACTCATTGAATCAGTACATCAGAACACAAATTTTTAAATAACGATGGAAGAGTAACCATCCAGATCTGCGTGCCTCAAACCTGCATCCTTCAATCCTGAATACACTTCCGGAATCGAACCCCTGATTCACCATAACCACCATAATTCACAAAACCTCTGCACAGAAGCGGTCATTCGCAGCACTCACCTTGTCCGGTCGCGTTTCTATTTCTGTTTCAGAATTTGTGCCCTCCTCCGCGTCCGTAGACCTCTCGGGCACGGACTCGGCCCTCTACCCCTTCGACCCCCAAGAGGAGAACCTCCACGAGATCTGGTTACCCCCAACCAGTATGTATCCCTATTTTCTGTTTCCCGGAACCGCGAGCACGCGAACCGCGGGCAACGAGGTCGACTTCGAGTTCGAAGGTCACCATCATCGCCATCAGCATCGATACTATGAGGCCCCTGAATTGCCAGGTAGTCCCGGTCGACCGAAGGTGATTCTCGCCGAGACGTTCGATCCATACCCAGACCCCAGTCCCGAAGATGGTCGAGCGTCTCCCGAGGGCTCATCTGGGCAACATCATCGGTCGAAAGGCAACGGTGAGCACCAGTGGAGATGGTCAGGGCAGAAGGGTGTTTCTTATGAAAAACCTAAGAATACCGGCGATGCCTCCTCCTCTTCTTTTTCTTTCGGCTCCTCTTCAAACACCAATTCTGTTTCTTCATCTTCATCATCTTCTACTTCTTCCTTAAACTCTTTCTCTAAACCTTCTTCCTCAAACTCTTTCTCTAAATCTTCTTCCTCCTCCTCTTCTTCTGTCTCACTTCCCAAGCATGATCGTGCCTCCAGCACCGAGCACCTGCAGCCACACGAAAGCGAGCATGGCGTCCTTCGGCACAACGGTACCAAGCACCAAGAACACCGGCACCGTCATCACCATGACGATTACCCCGCACTACCACAAGCACCAGCACCTTCTGCACCATCCGTACCTGTATCACCAGCACGTCCCACACCCACCGTAGACGAGACCAATCCTGCATCACCAGCTGCACCCGGCACCAAGAAATTTGCACCAAGACCGACCTACGATCATGGGGCGGTATTTGACCGTCCCGACGACGACCTCGACGACCTCGATGAGTTCAGGATCGCAAGACTACCCGTCGATCGTCTCTACGATCTCCGCGAGGCCTTCGACGAGTTCGTCGGCCAAGGTTCGTACAAGGAGCTGGAGCTAAGCGCTCCCAGAGAAAAAGTCGCTTAGGTAATGCACTTCTTACCCAGAAAAAACTGAAGGGCCATCTTGTTGTAGGTAACTTTGTATTTTTACCTACTGGTATTGGTAAAATAGGAAAAAACATAAATATTAGTCGTCACGATGTCTCGGAAATTGGAAGCCACCAGCTTTGGTTGCTAAAGTGAAGTTGACTGATGGTTAGTGAAACAAACAAATACCGAGATGCCAGGGTAAATATTACCCACATTGTGTAAGTTTTGTTGCAGGTAATCTTCACTTGAAAATCAGGGCAAAGATTACCCTTAGTTTTTTCTGTGTAGGATATTCTGTCTGGCTGCTGAACGATTAGCTCACGTGGTAACTTTTCTACTAAAGATTACATAATGAGCATTTCCATGAGAGCTAACATGCGTCACGATATATTAATGAATATTTAAAAGATGCATTACTCTATTAAAAATGATTTTTTTTATGTTATTCTTATTATTGATAGCTAAAAGCTCCCAAAGCCTCTAGTCCGGATGATAAGGTAACCAATTATGCATTTAGTGCAGAATTTAACTTTTATCAAATTTGAATAATATTTTTCATGAGTCAAAGAAAAATTAGGCGCTTATCAAAAAATGAACTTAAAAAAGTTTTGAACAGCGAAGAGTGCAAAATTTGTTCTAAATCTGATACATTTATCAATTTGAATTATTCGTGCCTGATAGAATTTGCAGTCTGTATCATTGCCAATATATCGTCCGTGATAGAAATAAATAATTTAATTGAAAAGACTAGATAATTCCGATAAATTTGACAGATAATGTTACAAAATTACATTTTCTTCGTTTTCAACACCCTTTAGATCCATGGAAATACTATTTGGATTCTGATAAAATTACTTTCAGAAGAAGCTATCAAATCTTTAACTCATCGTTCTCAAACGGAAATTTGTACATATTTTTGCTCGTAATACAATGAAAAATTAAGGTTTTTTTCAGTTTGTTAATCTCATTTTAAAGATTGAATCTTGCAGAAGATTATGTGATTTTATCAAGTTTCACATACTATTTTTGTCGATTTTAAGGATACTTGAAAGGAAGAAAAACGTTAAATTTTTTTTTTTTAATGAAAAAACTTTGCTTTTTTGGACCACCCTAGCAGAGAGGTTACAGGCTGCTTCTAAACCAATATTCGGTATTGAGATTTGCATCATTAATCCACCTAATTTTCATTTAGTTAAATTAATATATATTAGAAATCACAAGTTTTTCAACTGAAAATTCAGTGTAATGTTTATATTTCTAAATTACCATCTGATCTAAATTTGTATTTGATTTTAATTTCATTCAACCAAATTGAAAATTAATAAAATATTTGTTTGTTCATATTCCTAATGGGAAGAATCACTTTTTTATTAAGTTTATTTGTGGCTTAATGGTAAATCAACCCAATTCTTTTCTGGCAAATTTATTAAAATTTCTAATTGACATTTCCTCGGAAAAAATTGAGTTTCGCTTATTCGAATTAACATAAGCCATTGCTTCAATTCGTTCAAATATTGGCCTGATTACCATTTGTCCAAAACGTTATTTGTCCTCATTCTAATCTTTTGAATTTCAACTTTTACCTAACAATTAGTTGTTTTTTTTTGGTGCTTAGTTTTGTATTTAGAATTCTGATTAGTAAAATTTAGGAGAAATAAAAATGTGGTCAAATGAATATTCATACAAATTATTATTAGATCAAACGGCGATTTCGGGATATCAATATCAGACTAAATGAAAATGGAGTGTTATACAATGAATGCTATGAAATTGTATTCTAAGCTCACAATAAATTTTCCTTACAATGAAATCAGGCCCGTTTCTTGAGAAAAAATTACACCATATGGAGAAAATTTGAAAAGAAAAACTCAAATCTTAAAAGATTTGTAAAGCTGCTTGTATATAAGGATAATTAATTTTCCATAGCTTATAATCAGAATTTGCACTATGTTTTTCAAAATTTCGATTCGCCTAACTCTTACTGAAAATTCTACATATTCCTCGTACTTGTTCCTAAACCTGTAGCAATTCATAATACTCGAGATGGCGCTATTTTAAGGGAAAACTTATTTCAAGACATACAAAATTGTAATATCCCAAGACGTATGAATATTGTATACTATAAAAACAGTTTCAGCAGCCAGACATGAAAAACAGATAATGTGCGACATGCTCTCAGTATATAATCAAAAAGGGAGAAAAATATGTTTTCAGATCTACACTGAAACCAGAAAGGAGAATGAAAATGTTATTTCAAGACGTTTAAGTATGGTGACGATAAGAACCAGATAAAAAAGACATACGTTTATTTTTCATATATGAATTCATCCTTTTGAATATGAAGATAGTGATAAATAATAATAAAAATAATAAATAATTACCAAATTAGAGTTTCTGTTAAAATTCAGAGAACATTTTTATAGAAAAGATTAAATTCTTAAGCTAAGAAGCTATCAATCGCTCTACCACTTTCATTGTATAGCCTCAAGATCTCTATTTTTGCTTCTTTAGATTCAAGACTGATCGTCTATCAATAAAACAAAAGGATGATTGCCCTAGATATGTAAGAGAGGGTCTCAAGAGCGAAACCGTTAAATTTAGACATTCTAGAGATTAAGATCGTTGTGATATCTGGTTTTAAGTGCCCTTCAGTTCAAGATATATCATGCATATTTACAGTGAAGGTCATCTCACATCCTGACAACTCGACAACCCTAGAAGTTATCGAGTCTCAGCTGGAAAATCCACTGATCGATGCCCAGCATCAGGACTTTTACGACATGAGGAAATTTCCCATTCCAGAAGTCCATCATCACCGAACGCATCATAAAAAGAACCACTCCAACGATGACCACGAACGTAAGTACTCAATTTATTATATTTTACCAACCTACGGGACATTGATTTTTCAATAAACATTGTTCTCCTTCAACAATTGAGTATGTTGTATAAACATCGACCATTAATTACCTAATAAATAAATTAAAGAGCTACTAATTATAATACAGAATATAGTCTTTCATTCATATGCTATGAATGTTTTTCAATAATGCATGTAACAGAAGAACACGGTACCAAATATACAGAAAATGGATTGTAGTCAAAATTTCTGATTATAGTTTTTTCATTTCTCAGCTGCAGATGAATAATTCGGAAGAAAATCGTAGAAAAATTAACAGTTTTCATTGAAACAATTGTCAAACTTCTAATTTTTACATGCCTTACATTTTGTAGATTAGACCCACTGAAACGAAAGTTTTGTAACTATGACAGATTGGCTATTTTGTGTATCCAGGACGATTGGAGGTTGTTTTCACATATCCTAAGCATTCAAGGAAGGAAATGGAGATTTTCTGAAAACAAAAACCACGAGATATTTTTTTGTTTACGCTATTGGGGTCAGAAATCACTTCGCAATAAATGTGAGAAATATAGAATAGCTGAGAAAAAGTTTCAATTTTTTTGATAGACCGTTTTATCATCCCCTAAAAATCGAAGCAAGGAAATCTACATTCTCAAAAAAATAAAAACACGGGAGATTTTCGATTGAAATATGAAACGTCCCCTACCAGAAAGAGTGTTTGAATTTATTTTCAAAATTTCAAACAATCAAGGAAACGAGAGATTTTCCAAATAAATGATTGGGGTCATAATTCACTTCAAAATAAGTACAGAAAACATCTCCGAGCAAGAAAAGTCGTTTAATTCATTCAGAGAATTTTTTCACATCTTTCAAATATTCAAGGAAGGAAATCGACATTTCCTAAGAACCAAAACCACGGGGGATTTTGAACTGAGCCATCGGGGTAAGAAATTCCTTCAAAGTAGGCGCTGGAAATGTCCCCTACCAGGAAAAAGACTCAAATTCATTATAATATTTTTTTCACATCCCTTGAATATTCAAATAAGGAAATTAACATTTTTTTTAAATCGGAACAACGTGGAAATTTTCGATTAAGCGGGGACATGTACCAGAAAGAAAAGTAGTTAAATTTTTTAAGGATTGTTTTGACATCCCTTAAATATTTTAGCAAGAAAAATAACATATCGAAGAAGCCGAAATTAATGGGGATTTTTTAATTAAGCTATTGGGGTAAGTAATCACTTAAAAGCAAGTGCAGCAAGCATCTTCTACCAGGAAAAGTGTTTTTGTTTATTTGGAGGGTTTGTTTTGAGATTTCTTAAACATTCAAACAAGGAAATCAATATTCTTCAACAATGAAAACCAAGGGAGACTTTTCAAGGAAACTATTAGGGTTAGCAATTACTTCAAGATAAGTGTTGGAAAAATTTACTAGCAAGAAGACTCATTTCATTCATTAAGGATTTTCTGACATTCCTTAAACATTCGAACAGAGAATGGAACATTTCCAAAAAACCAAAACCGCGGCAGATTTTTTAATCAAGCTACTGGGGTAAGGAATCACTTTGAAATAAGTGCTGGAAGCGTGCCCTATCAGGAAAAGTTTTTTTTTTATTAATTGAATGTTTATAGTCGCATCGACTGCCAGGGTCATCAGCGACTGTACTATAGGGTTAATTAGAAACTGTAGGATATCTGTGGGGTCAGAATCAAAGCTTTCTGAAAACACATAAAGCCTCGTTTTCTGCTTCGGGAATCGAACCCGCGCCAGGGTGGCTGCCAAGGCTGCATTGTCGGAACATAAGACAATCACTATACCATCTGAGTCATGATGACTCGTTAACAGAAAAAGTGTTTTAATTCATTTCAGTGACTGAAATTAAAATTCCTTAAACATTAAAAAAAGTTACTAAAAAATTTTCAAGAATCATAAGCACTGGAGATTTTTGGATTAGACTATTGGGACCAGAAATCAATTCAAGAAAATTGCAGGAAACATCTTGTAGTCTGAAAAGTCGTTGGGTCTATTAAAAGGGTTTTTTCCAAATCCCGTAAACATTCAAGCAAGAAAATCGACATTTCCAAAAAACGAAAACCACGGGAGATTTTTTAATTTAGCTTTTGGGATAAGAAGTCACTTTAAAGTAATTGCAGTCAACGTCTTTTTATAGAAAAAGTGTTTGAATTCATTCTGAGAGTTTTTTAAGATTCCTTAAACATTCAAGCAAGGAAATCCACATTTTTAACGATAAAAACCACAAGAGACTCTTTGATTGAACTCTTGGGGTCAGAAATCACTTCAAATAAGCCGAGGGAATATCTATACTAGCAGCAAAATTCGTTGAATTTATGTGAAGGGTTGCTTTATCATCGCCTAAAATAAACTAAAACCCTTTTTTTTGGTAGGAGACACTTCCTGCACTTATTTTGAAGTGATGTTCAAACTAATAGTTCGATAAAAAATTTTCTGTGGATTCGCTTGTTAGGAAGTGTCGATTCCCATACTTGATTCTTCAAGGGATCTTAGAACAACCTTCAAAATGAATTGAAACACTTTTCCTAGCCCTTTTTCCCCAATAGCTTGATAAAAAAGTTATATATATGCCGTAGTTTTTTTGGTACATCTTTATTTCCTTGCTTGAATGTTTAAGGGATGTTAAAACAAACCATAGACATCCTGTATACACAAAATCAAGAATCTGTAAAGCTCACGGGTACAAATGTTTTGTTTAATTGGTTATGATCTACAAGATATGAAACATCAAGCCAAATTCAACAAGAAGTTTTTGAGAAGCATATCATTTCTTAATTTTTTTCTTAATTTTTTCTTTTTAATTATGAATCTTCAGGTGATTAATAATAGAAAAAAATTAGAATTATAAATTTTCACTGGAAGTGATTTTTGGTACATTTGATGCGGAGCCTTTTTTATATCATCTAAACATCAGATAGAAGTTTGATGTGTTGTAAAAAATATACTGTTTCGAAGTGAGCACAACACTTCAAAATATTACAAATTAAATTGTTTCCTGCTGGTAATAATTTCTCTTAATCAAAAGAAAAATCACGAAAGTTTGCAAAAAGATGAACTTGTTTCATCATCTCAAGATTCGCGGAAGATATCTCAAGTAGAACTTTTAAGTAAAATTGTTCAAGAAGGTGTTAAGTCTCGTAAGTGGTTCGTTAGTTTAGAAGAAAAACCAATCGCACAGCATCCGGCTTCAGCCTGGCCACGCTATGGCTGTAACGGATTTATCGTGGCGAAAGTTTAATTTAATTTCAACTGCGATTCGTCTCATTTCCTGCCTCCTTATCTCTTCGCATCCGCATATTATTTCTCTACTTGCCGGATTTCGAACTTTAATTCATCAGAGCGCGCAAATCCGCCGAACTTTACTCTCCGCTTCTCGATAGTGTGTGTGAACTTTGTACCGGAGTGCACACATTGGGCTACAGTTTCATAGAGCGAAACTAAGCAGATAAACCTGATGCCGAAAAGGTACTGAAAAGTGCTTCTTCCGTTTTCTCTCGATTCATTAGCTCAGGTAATTAAGAGAGTGAAACAACTCTTAAAAATGCGATTCAACGGAAGTGGATTACTTCGGATTACTAAGATTACCCCGGATTGTATAGGATTTCGGTGGATTGCATGAAATTATGGTGGATTACACCGCCTAAACTACGCTTACGCAAATTTTCTAACAAAAAAACAATTGTCAAGAATATCGTTGAATTTAAAAAAAATACATAAACTTTTAACCAAAGAGTTAAATCGTCAACCAAAAACATGAGGTTTCAACCAAGAAGATTTATTTTCAAATGAAAATCTTAAATTTTCACTAAGACACATGAATATTCAGTTACTTGAACTAAGTGGTTGAATTTTCAACTATAAAAGCTCAATTCTCAGCAAAATAGTTAAATCTTCAACTCGAAAAGATGAACTTTCAACCGAAAATAATATAGCCACAATTTCAATTAAAAAAATTAATACACAGTAAGAATAGAATTTGTAACCAACCTTAATTTTCAACCAAGAAGATGAATTGTCTACCAAAAAAGAGAAACATTTAATAAACTACATGAATTTTTCAACGGCATAATTAAATTTCCAACTAAAATAGATGAATTCAAAATAAAAAATGGAATAGTTCAAGTTTCATTTTTCTTTGATTGTATTTTAACTACTTTGATTTTTTTAAGTTCATCTCCTTGTTTGAAAATTCAACTACTTTGGTGAAAAATTGTTTAATTTTTGACTAAAAATGAATTTTTCTTCGAAAATTCATCTTTTTTAGTAGAGAATTCCAGTAATAGCTTGAAAATTCACGTATTTTGTAAATATTTGATATTTTTTGAAGAAAATCTATCCTCTTGGTTTAAAAAAATTAACTTTTTGTTTGAAATTTCAAATCTTTAGATGAATGTTGAACCTTCTTTTTTGAAAATCATTTTTTTTTAAGAGTCATCATTTCAATTGAAAATGCATCCGTTTGGTTGAAAATGTAACTATTTTGCTAAGAATACGTTTTTTTTTTTTTTAAATTAATCTACTTGGTTGAAAATTAATTCTTTCTAGTTACGAATGCAACTGTTCAGTTGAAGAGTCAACTACTGAGCTAAAAGTTTTTTTTGTTCAGAACGAACTTTTTCATCTGCAAATTTAGCTATTCAATTTTTGATTGAAAGTTTTCGCATGGTAATTCGAGAATGAACTAGATGGTAAAGAATTTAACTTCTTTGTTAAGAATTCGTCTTTTCGAATTGAATTCAACGGGTCAAAAATTATGAAATGACTTCCGGGATGTGAATATTCTTAATTTAACGCTTGGAAAACAGTAAATTGGAATTTATTTGAAAATTTGTCTTGTTTTCTAACCGAAAGTTTGAACACTCTTTTTTTGGTTCAAAATGTATTTCTATTAGTCAAAAATTCTTCTATTTCGTTTAAAGTTAATCTTTCTTGATCAAAAATAATTTTTTTAAATTCCTCTTTTCCGGATTGAAAGTCACGTGTTTTCTTAACAATTCGACTTTTCAGCTTGTAAACCGATTTATTTTGTGTGAAATTCTTCTATTTGTGTAAAAAATTAATCCGGTCTGTTGAAAATTCAACTTGCTGATAACTCGTTCTTTTTTGTTTTCGAAAATTATTTTTTCAACGGTGAATTTACCTTCTTCATTTTTGATTGAAAACTTATTTTTTCAGTTAAAAATTCAACTATTTGGTAAAAAAATCATGTACTTTTTTGAACATTGATCTTTTGGTGGAAAATTATTTTTTTTTATAAAAAATCATCTTTTTGGTGAAAAAATCAGATACTTGGTAAAAAATTCAAATATTTTGGTGAAAGTTTGATTAATTTGTTGAAAATTCAATTATTCTGTTAAAGTCATCTTTTTTGTAGAAAATTCCATTTTTTCGTTATAAATTTGTCTTCTTGGATTGAAAATTCATCTTTTATGGCAGAAAAGTCATCTCTCTTGGTTATAAATCAATCTCTCTTGATCCAAAATGAACTTTTTTGTCAAAAAATTGACTTTTCGCAACTACCAAATTTTGTCTGTCAACAATATTGGTCTTTTTGTAACACACACTTCAAAAGATGACGTTTTCATGCTTGTAAATGGTGCCTAAAGGACCTTATTTGAGCAGACTTTCTGCAAAACAATTTTCGCGCATGCGGAGTTTGAAGATGGCTCACTTTAGATACTGGTGAAATATCTGCGCATGCGCACTTTTGAGATGAGGTACTTTAGACACAGGTGTTGGTATCTTCTTGAAATAAATTTAGGTTTAACTTGAAAAAATGCTTTAATGATTGAAGTTTTGTTTTAAGGGTTTTGTAGTTTTCAAAGTTTTTGTTTCACAAGATTTTTTTTCAAACATTTTTTGCACAAGATTTTTTTTCCAGAACATTTTTCTTTCAAAATTTTTTTTCAACATTTAAAAAAAAAAAATTTTTCAAACTTTTTTAAAATTTTCTTTTCAAAAAATTTCTTTACTCAACTCTATGCAATATAAAATTAGTATTTGTTGTCACCACCTCCTAACAACTTTTTCGGACGGGCGTTACAAAAAAGTAGCGCGTGATACACGTTCGCGCAGGTGATTGGTAACTCGTGTGATTGCATCATTCGCGTGCGGCTCAAAGCACTCGTCTACTTCCAGCCTCCGGCTTATGCTGCAAAATTCACACTCACACACAATCACATATTTTGCGCACTTGTATCGCAAATCACTATTATTGTATTGACACGGATTTATGTTGTTTTTCGTTAGATCACTGAAGTTAAGCAGCGTTGGGCGCGGTTAGTACTTGGATGGGTGACCGTTCGGGGAATACTGCGTGTTGTTGACCCGTCGTGGGTGTGGTGGACCCACACTGGTAGTATTTATCCACCTAGAAACACTTCCCGAATCGGGTAGTGAGGCAATGAACTTTCGAGTTCGAAATGCTAATCAATTTTTTTTTTTTTTTTTTTATGTTGTTTTTAGATCAGAAAAATGTGTGACAAACCC